>BDIU01000400.1:2543-141554 GCA_002118135.1 Trebouxia sp. TZW2008
ACACCAGCACCACATCCCTTTTTGTTAGTTGGCAGAAAGCTGCACCTGTCAAGGTAGAACAGAACCGGCGAAGACCAGAATGTTGCTGTTTGTCATTGGTGTCATCACAGGGCCCATTGTGAGTTGAAGCAGCCTCATAGTTGCCCTGGCATACTCTAGATAGCACTTTGCACCTTGCATACAAGCTAGTGGCAAAAGCGCACAACAAGCAGAGCGGAGGAGTGTAAGCACACAGGGCATTCTCAAAGTCAATGCATTCAAGATCTCTTCGCATCCCAACAGGAGGCAATGGACGCAAAGAAGCTGCCGAAGTCATGGCGTTTTGTAAACGGTCAACGGTGGTGCCTCACACTTGAGCAATGCCTGGACCCTTCAGGAAATGTCTCCTCTTTCTGCTGACAATGTTGCTGATGGTGCCTGTGCATGCGCCTGTCAATGCTTCCTGCTTGTCAGGTATGCACACCTCAGGTTCACTCACAGTCATTCCAGTGTGTGCTGCTGTCAGTGCCATGGCACAGTGCTTGCCCCCATGCAACAAGTCAACATCAACATTGCCGTCAATGTGTGACATCACCAAGCATCATGTCAGTCAGCGTTGATACTATGCATTGAAGTCATCATCAGAGTTGGTGCTACAGACGATGAAGAGAGCAAAATTCGTCCTGCTTGCATGTCCCAGATGCTTTGAGCCATTTTGTTGTAGGTTCAGCTGGACTTCACACAGTAATTCGTGACACTGTTTGCGCAACAGGCAATCACCGAATTACATATGATGAAGGTGGTGCTTGAACCATGGTGCTTTCAAGGCTAAGTTTTGTCCTGGAAATTCTTGCTTGGTGAACCTTTGCGCCCATGGTCACATTTACATTGCAATGCAATGATTGGTCAGACAGCAAACAGATTAGATAAAGGCAGTTGCAGGATTTTCTGTCACATGTCTGAAGCAGATCAAGAAGATCTAGATCATAGACACTTTGAAAATCTGGTGCCTGTAACACATATTGATTACTTCTGCACCAATCAACTATTGCATTCAGGTCGTTCAAACCTAAGGCCAGCACTCAAGTCAAGCTGTAAAGTACCATCAGCAGCTGCATGCTACTTGCAGACAGACAAGAAGAGTCAAGCCAAATGGTCACCATCATCTGTATCTTGAACTATGTGTTGCATTTAACAGGAACCCATAAACAGCACGCTGCAGCAATGCTAGGTGGTGAGAAGCATGCCAAGACAGTCTCAATGATGGTCGCTGTGACAAATCCCAAGCACAATGTCTCCCTGGGCCACCTTTTGACTGGCCTGCAAAGCACAAACAGCCTCATTGCAAAGACCCTGTCAAGAATGTCCCAATGTGATTGCAAGATTGACACTATTCAGTGCATGCATGAAGCACTGCATCAGCAGCCAACATAAGCTTGACACAAGCAAAAGCCTAGCATGAAGACTTGCCTTGACGTAACCCATGTGTGTGCACAGTCATGATTCCATCTCTTATCCAAACGGTTTGGAGCGCTCATGAGATGTGCAGCACCTGAGCACCAAACAATGAAGGTTTGTAAAAGGTGAACAGAGGCAAAGAGGTTTTGAGCAAAGCACGGCGGGGTGCAGTGATTGATCCCTCAAGACTGCTGCTCACCTGGCTTGCAGTGCATTGGTGGCAAAATCTAGAAGAGCGTGGTATCAAGCGCTTGCGTGAAAGGAGACCCTGCATCACCAGGGTACTCACGCAAAGCAGAGCTTTACAGCAAAAGCATGGTCTTGTGCTTGTTTGAGCGGAAAGCACTCGCCAGGAACCCTGGGAACGAAGGCCTTTGCCTTCCTAATCTGCGTACTGTCTGGCCATGCTTGGTGAGTGCAACCTGCAAGCACGCAGCTGATGCCCTTCCGTCACTTACCTTGAGCAAATGCTTGAACTGTCGAAGCAAGAGCGTCATTGCAGAAAGAGCACCTTCATAGCGTGTTTGACGTTGGCACTTCCAGGAATGTCACCTTGAGGCTGATTGTCCAATTCGCAACAGCACACAAGGTTGGTGTTTTCAGGAGCAATCACGAGCTGGCTTGCTGCAGCTAGACAAAATCAGCAACTTACCTTGCACTAGCATACCTGCCTTGGCCACCGTGCTGCTGCCCTGCCTTGCGATTTGACGGAAGAGGAGTACTCCCGAATAGTGAACGACCGAAAGACTGTTACAGGTGCATACTGAAAGCCGGTTTCGACCACAGGCCGAAGTCCTCCCGCGAGAGCACTCCGGAAATCCGGTTACGCATGGCCTTACTGAACCGGACCAGTCAAAGGCATGACGCCTCCGCAGTGGCCACACGCATTCAGCAGTACCAGGGCGGGGAATCGTATTCTGTGGTCTAGACCCAAAAGGCTGGACGCACTGGACCGAAAGCACAGCAATGAAGCACAAAGCAGGCTTCGACCCCGTCGCCGGGAACGATACACGCCGGTCGAGCGGTCTTGTTGAGACCGCTACCTGCTGGAGCTTGAAGTGCTGGCTGTGAAATTGTGTGCCGATTGGCAAATCCCCCGATTCTGAATCATCGTGACTAATGAGGCTTGAGCACTCGCTTGAATACGAGTCAACCATAGCGATGAAAGCCATCGCTTTGATCAAAGACTCAGCGCTTTCGGCACCGCTGGCACAGCGTTGTCGCAAGCGTCGTCAGCTCCGCCATCGGCGGGTGCAGACGGCGGACTGTCCGCATTCATCACCAAGCAGGGTGACTTCATTTATGAAATACAGCCTGGCGTAGAAACCGCCTTCTGGAACTACCTGCGTGAGCAGAAGCTTACAGAGGCTGACGCAGGCATCCTCCTGCAAGTCCTGTGCGCCCAGGGCAGCCAAAAGGTTCAGGAAGAGCTTTTGGCCGGCAAGCGACAGCACTCTGGAATCAAACTTCTGGAGGACTGCTTTTCAAGGCACACCTGTGTGACAGAACGGCTATCCCTGCTATTTCTGATGTCAGAGATGTCCTGGGAAGGGATAGGCGCAGCCCACAGCAGTCTGCCTGAGCAAGTCAGCTTGCATATGCACACAGAGACCTATGCTGTGTTTGCTGAGGCTAGGATGCTTCTGCTGGAGAAGTGGCGCATTCCACTACAGAGCTATCAGGACAAGTACGCCTTGCATGCAGTTGCAGAAAGCAGCAACATAGCCATCAGCACCTGTATTTCCTGACCGAAAGTGAATGCCACTGCAGCTTCCAAATATTGTGCAAAGCACAGATTGCCATATGCCCTCATGTGTGTGCACTTTATGCCCAGACAGAGGCTGTCAATGGCAGTCAAGCCTTCGCCAACATGAGTCGTGAGGGTATCTCATCAAGCACCCAAGAGCTTCATCAGCATGAAACTGCCCAAGAATCCATCAGGTATCACATGCTACTACATTGGAGCACGCCTGTCAAGAGCAGAAGATTGCTGTTGTGCAAGCCTCATGTATGCCTGCCCTGACGGCACCTGATTACAGCAAGCTCAAGGCTATTGCCAGGTTTTTCAAAAGATGCAAATGTCACTGTGATGGCTGCAGGATGCAGTCTTGCCTCACTTGCAAGCTGCCATGCTGTGACCGCCACGGCCCAAATACATTGTACTGCGAGCAGTGCATTGGGGCTGTACATGCCACATGCAGGAGTCAGGAGCAGACGGCAATCTACACTGATACTGCAATCCCCGACCACTCAAGTACGCTATAGCTTGCTTTGCCTTGCTTGTTGAACAGCTGCTCAGTCCACATTTGTCATGCTAGTCAACAATTAGTGCTGCTGTGTTGCAAAGGCAGGTGCATGGCTGTGAGTAGAATGCCATGTGCCATTCACTGTATGTGCAACAATGCTACTGACATGCTGTTCTTGACTGTGGGCAGTCAGCACAAAGCAATGCAGCAATGTGACAGCTGGGTTGTGCATGCCTTACCCCAACAACCCATCAACTATGGGGTGGCCGATTGCTGCAGGGCGGATATTCTGCAGCAGCGCTTGCCAAAACATCAACGGTGCGCTGCAGAGCCTGGTCAAAGCAACATATGACCAAGGGTATCTGCGCCCTGAGGGCTTGCCATCAGACATGGTGGTGACTGTGACACAGGGCCGCAGCCAAGATCCCTTGTCACAGACAAACTTCATATGCACAACAGTGAAGCGGCTCTTGAAAGATTTTGACAGCGCATCCTGCTGCATTGACAATACGACAGTCAAGCTTATCCCTGCATTTGCTGATGGGACGCACCCGCTGTGGGAGTTCAACAATGTCTACAGCTTTGTGCTGTGGACCCAGTGTCCCCCAGGGTTTGATCAGTCTCTCAAGGTGAGTCAGCTGCCGCTTGGCTGTGGCACTGTCAGCATCGTCGCGCATGAGTCAACATGCACATCACCATTGACATGCGTTTTGAGTGATATTCTATGACCCAGCTAAATGCATACAGAGGCGATGAGCTGCCTCCACACACTTCTGTTCAAACCCATTCCCTGCACAAATGAATGCTCAGTGAGTCACCTCATGCCTTCTGAGCAGTGCCTAGGCACTCTGCAGTCGTTCAAGAGCGACTCTTCTGTCAAGCTTGACCAGTACCTGTTATGCATGACAGGAGCAGCCCTTCATGTGTGCCTTACTGGGAAGTGGTTGGCTGATGCTACTTTTGTGCTGCATGCAGAAATGCACTCCCATAGCTGCTGTCATGGTGCGAGTTCAAGGGTCTGAGGTGTGCGACCTAGTGTATGCAGCCACCAACAAGCAGTTGCTGCGTTGTGGAGTGATGCGCTTGAGCATGTTGTTTGTCCAGCACCAGCTTGCAAAGGTGAGCCTGCACTGTGCGTCCATGCTCCCAATGTGTTGTACGCATTCCACACATTTATGCCTGATCTAGCATCAGCTTTGCGTTTGTGTCAAACTTGCTCAGAGCTACCAAGCAGTACAGGTCTTGAGCCATCATTGTTGTGGTGCAGATGGGTGTCCAGAATGTGTTCCTAGATGCTGCAGACAAGTCAGCGCATCAATTCTGGACCAACGTTGGATTCAGCGTGTTGCTGGAAGAACCGTTTTGGGAGCTGGCTTTCAAGCTGACTCTTGTGGTCAATGATTGTGGCGTGGTATCTCGGCTGATAAGACACCTCCCAGCGCGGGGAGTGTTGTTGTCTGAGGTGTATTTTGCAGAGCGTGCACAGCAGCCTATTTGTCATGCAAGCCTAAGCATGCCACACAAAGCCCCCACCGTCCACCGGAACAAAGCCTGCCAAATGCAGATGCTTGTTGATCACATGACACATGGTGCAGGGACAATGCATGTTTGCTTTTTGTTGATGCAATACTTACTACTTTTTGTTGATGCAATACTACTGCAGTCAGGTGCATTAAAGCGGAAGCTGACAAACCACATTCACCAGAGTCTGTAGAGACCGAAAGACTGTTAATGTTTGGAAGACTTCCGAGCACTTGCAGGAGTTCAGGTATACATTCTGCACTGCTTTGCGATCTGGCAGAGATGTGAAGCCTTTCTAGTGATGGGAGAGCTAAGAGCGCTTACTGATGCTGCACAACTGTGTCCGCTCTGACTGACATTGTAAAAGCCAAAGTCTTCAAGCCACTCAGCGGGAAATTGTGGTCAACAAAGTCTGTAAGGCTTTGCAGAATGTGCAGGTATCTTATGTTGGGGGCCACAGACGCAATGGCTGCATGCAGCCCTGGGTATCTTCGTGCCTGGCTTGCAACAACTTTACAGGCCAGCTCAATTTTGTTGTTGTCAGCTCCAGTCTTCAATGCCTGGTGCACCTTCTGGAAATGGTGCAGTGACTGCTTGGCTTTTGTTGGAACGTCTGAAAGGTGCTTGACGTTCCACTTTTTGATTGGCGCTTGAGGGATTCTTCTGAGATATACTTTGTCACAAAGTGTGCTCTGGAGCAGTTTACTTAGTTCACTACAGCTCTGACTGTCCAGTAGAGACACAACAACAGTGCTTGCTGGACAGACTCGTCGGACCTCTTGCGACAGGTCTTCCCATGAGGCCTCAGACGGCAGATGAATCCGGTAGGTGACCGCGCAACTAAGCTCACTGCAGCGTTTACAGCATAAGCGGAAGTCTTTCTTGTCAGCATAGGACAAGTTTTGGGCGATGCTGTCTAAAATCTCGTCTGGCAGCTGTGAACAGCACAGAAACGGTCAGGTCAACATAGTGGAACACCACCAATCGGCTGCAGGCTCAGTGTCGCACCTGATCCATCTACGATCCAAACAGCAGCTGGCTGGTGTCTGTACAGCTATTCAGCTACAGAACGCTTCTGGGAGAATTGCAAAAGACCTGTCGAAATTTCATGGCGGAACGCTGTAAGAGCGGCGAAGGAAGCTCACTCACGCTGCTTTTGTCGCTATGCATCAGACGGAGCCCTGGTCAGCCCTCGACAGGCCCTTGTAAAGTAATTGGGTTCCTCAACTTGAGGATTGAACTTGATCAGTAGCCAACACAACCTGCCGGCTCGCAACAAAGGCAAATGGGAGGATAGAATGCAATCACAAGCCAGCAAACACTGGTCCAGCTGGATTTACGGAATTGCTGTAGCATCTGTCTGAGCCCGATGGATGTTGCAAGCCTGGGACCAGGCTTTCAAAGATTTCTGCACCCCTATGACAGGACATAAATGATGATGTTCTATTCTGAAGCGGTGAAATATTCTCTCTGCTCTGCCTTTATGAGATGCATTAGCTCTACATCATTGAATGCAGAGTGACCTGCCGCAAATCAAAAGCGAAGCATATTGCAAGAGCAGCTACCAACCTATAACGCTTGGCCCTGTGCCTGGCCTAACTCAATCAAATAGAAAGTCGACTGACATGGTGTGGTATTGTAAGCAATGAGCACGCAATTCAATGACATTTTGCTACTTATTATTGCAGGGCATGTATGCGATTCACTTGCCAGCAAAGCTACATTGCTAGCAACTCAATTGACGTCCAGGGCACTGTGACATGTGCACCTTTCACAAACTTTACTCCTTCACAAGGTCAAGCTTGGTAAACTTCATTCGTTTTCCTGCAAGCCATGCATCACATGGCACCATTGAAGTGCAAGCTTGAGAACGGTTGGGGCATGTACCCCAACACATCCAATCAGACTTGTTGGCTGGCCAAAAGGTATGAAATAATCTTTTATGTCTCTCTGGCACATCACGGGCTGCCTCTTCAGACAGAAGCTCCCGCTATGACGCCTAATGCCCAAGACTTTTGGTCTCTCCTTGTTTTCTCTCTGGCGCATCACAGCTCCTTGGGTTTGAGGTCCAGCAGCATCTGCTTGTTGCGCTCAATGTTACGCTGCCCTTACACCTCAAACTCATTTGGCACACACAATCAGACTTACTGGCTGGCCAAAGGATATGGATACTTCTCTTATGTGTCTCTGGCGCATCACAGCTCCTTGCGTTTGAGGTCCAGCAGCATTTGCTTGTTGCGCTCGATATTACGCTGTCTTTGCACCTCATACTCATTGGGCTCATGCTGCACAGCTTCTGCAGCAGCTGCTGAGGCTGATTCTTCCAGATCCAAATCTTGAGACGCTGTCGGCTCAACATCATCTCCAGCAATCAACTGCACAACAGCTTCTCATTCTGTACATGCCGCATCAGAAAGGGAAAGACAAGTCTTTACCATTAGGCATTGTAATAGAAGCCTCTGTGAGCAGATGCAGACCGGGATTGTTCTGTCTTTAGTGCGCTGTCATATGACATATGGGGTGACAGAACTCACAGTATCAACGCACAACAACTCATGAGGGCATGTGAGCTTTGCGGCAAGACTCAGTGAAATCAGCTCCATGTGACTATGATAGGCTGAATGCTTGGGTCATATAAGGCCAAGCGAGCGGCTGTACTTGCTCAAGTGATGAGCATTCAAGCCAAACGTAATAGTCAGACCCATGCTCAGCCTACACGCTTTGTGTGATCCAGGGGACAGTGGCAAGTAAAGTGCATGTAGTGCCATACATGGTTCTGAACACGTTCAACACAGCTTGCTGCAATCAACTGTTGGCAACACATATCGAAAACCTAATGAAATAGCATGCTCAAAGCCATGGCTCTGAGCTGGGATAGTCCAAACAAGTGTTACGAGGTGATGCGCTTTGCTTTGTCTCATGTCTTGATGCACTGTCATGCATCACAGGCAAGATTGCCTACCTTCTCTCTGGTGCGCTGGTATCTCTCTTTGCTGTGTTGTACACAGAAGGCTAGAGGGTGTCCGTCTGTGTGTCTGAAGGCAGCTGCCGCCTTGGCATGGCGGCCGCACAAGGCATGGAAGGAGCGGCAGCACACTCCAAAGCCGCATTGACTGCACCGCAACCAGTTGCAAATGTCTCTTTTGCTGATTGCCACTTGAGGTTGACCCAATCACAGTGTACGTTGCAATTCAGTTCATGCAGGATAGCTTTGTGTTTGTGCCAGCACCAGCGGCCGCACAAGACATGGAAGGAGCGGTAGCACATTCCAAAGCTGCATTGACTGCACCGCAACCAGTCTCACACACAGTTCTTGCCCAGTGAAACGCATGTACGACAATGTAGGGCTTGGGTCACACACACCTAGCACATGTGCTGCAAAGAGTGATAACAATAACAATGATTCATTACACTGCACAGCACATGTGCTAGCTTATTGTTATTGTTGTTACCATGATACTCTTATGGCAATTTTCATTATGACAATGTTGGCACTGAAAAGCCTGTTTGCATTTTGCGCATCAGTACATGTGCCAGCAGCCAAGTCAGTGCTGCAACAATGCTCATTGCAATGCAGTGACAGCATAGTATGGCATGATGCATGGTGTTGAGGTCTGCAGGTTCATGACCTGGGCAACTGTTTCATGCAGCACGCATATTGCTCAACATGCATGCTGCAAGACATTATGCATTTGACTATCTCAGGGGGGAGAGAGGCGCAGTGTGGGTAGGAAATAGGCCTTACATGACATCACCTCTGCCTTGCTTGCGTATGGCACAGATGAGAGAAATGGCAAGGAGGCTGCCTCCTTGCCATTTCTTTCGGCAGGGGGGCAGGGGGAGCGGAAGTTGGGGTTGAAGGGGTGGCAAGGGTGGTGGGGGGAAAAGCTGAGAAAAACAGAGGGGGGGTTGGGAAAAACAGAGGGGCAAGGGGCAGTTGAAGAATGGGGGGCCACAGGGGTTTGGGGGGAAAGGGGGGCGGCAGGGGGAAGACAAGAAAGAGGCCTCACATGACAGAACCACCGCCTTGCTTGCAGATAGCACAGGTTAGATCGACCCTATGCTGCCTGAGGGCATCCAGCTTAGGGTTGCGCATGCCCTCAGGGTCACTGATCAGGATCTCAGGAGTCCAAAGGGCACAAGCCAGGTGCAGGTAGGGCTTCTTGTTGGAGTAGCCCGGGGCTGCTTTAATCGGCCCTAGGGAGGGTACCTGAAGATGAGGAACAGAAAGAGTGGTTGCCTTGTCACCAATCACATCACTTGTACCTGTGTACATGCATTATTTATAAAATTACTGTTCAAGTTGATCATGTCATTATTAGCATTGTTGCCATGATGTTTGTCTGCGCTGTTGCTCCTAATTCTAACAGGATCCATCTGAATCTTCTTTTTCAACTGCAAATCTATAATGGAATGCTGACGAGTCGCTCATGATCATGATTACAAGTCTGTTCCATGCAATTGAGTTGTGATGACAAGGAACATGTAGAGGACTGCTGGAGCTGTGCAGAGACAATCAGCTACTCCTACACATACTTCTGTGTTGAGCTAACTTCCACAGCGTTGTGCTACATCATATGGCAACAGGATTCAGCACTGTGTCCTGCCTCCAAACACGCGTCTGCAATTACTGATCCCATGCTGCTTTGTGTTTTATCATGGCACAGGAGTGCACATTCTGTACTGTACGGAGTGCAGCAGACACAGCTGGATTTGATCAGGTCCAACTTGTCCTTGCATGCGGCATAGACCGCTTGCCTTGTGGCACATGAGCAAAGCCGTAGCAGGACTGATGCGCCGCCATAACACAGCCTCTTTGGTGTTTTGAGTGATTTGAATGTGGCAAAGGCACCAGCAATAAATCTTGCGCAGCGCGCCACCCAAGACTGGGCAGCAGACACAGCTGGGTTTGCTCAGGTCCAGCTTGTCCTTGCACGCATTACAGAGGCACTTGCCTTGTGGCACAGCATTCACATGGACAGAGGCATAAGCAGTGTACCTTGAGCAGAGCACCACCAAAGTAAAAGCATATTTGTGCACACAGGCGATGGTGCGGCATGACTGGTACCCCACCACATAACAGTTTCCATGCTGTTGAATGCTAGACCGTGGGATAGAGACAGACACGCTTTACCACTGAGCTGCTTGCATATTTTGCCGATGTCGCCCACATGGCCATATGTAATGTGCCTCATCTCACGTTACAGCTTGTGCGTGCATTGTACATCAAGCAATGATTGTGACTGTAAACGTGCCATCAAGTGTACCTTCCACACTGCACCACCCAGGACTGGGCAGCAGACACAATTAGGCCTAGCCAGGTCCAACTTGTCCTTACAGGCGTCGCAGAACCACTTGCCTCGCGGCACACAAGCAACAGCATAGCAGAATTGGTGCACCGCCGGCACATTATGCAACAAAAGGCACAAGCAGTGTACCTTGCGTACAGCACCGCCAAGGACTGGGCAGCAGACACATTTGGGCTTAGCCATGTCCAGATTGTCCTTGCATGCGTCACAGAACCACTTGCTTCAAGGCACAAAATGCACAGGGATAGAGGCACGAGGCGTGTACCTTGCAAAGCGCGTTCCCCAAGACTGGGCAGCAGACATAGCTGGGTTTGGTCAAGTTCAGCTTGTCCTTGCATGCATCACACAACCACTTGCCTTGCGGCACATGAGCAATAGCATAGCAGGATTGGTGCACTGATGTTACCCTGTGCGTCAGAGGCACAAGCAGTGTACCTTGCGCAGCGCGCCACCCAAGACTGGGCAGCAAACGCAGTTGGGCTTAGTCAGGTCCAGCTTGTCCTTACACGCGTCACAGAACCACTTGCCTCGCGGCACGCGAGGAACGGCATAGCAGGATTGGTGCACGGCGACATCACAGCCCTCTCCATCACATAACAGAATCTCATTTCTGCATGAAGCAGACAAAGCATCAAATGACATAGTCAAAATCTTGCTTTCTGCATGACATCAACGGCAACAGCAACACCTCATGCCAAGTGCAATGAATGATACAACAAATCACACAGCACAATCTTGTCCCTGTCAAAAGCAGGAAGCAGAATATACTTAAGTCAAGTTGCTTGCAGGTCCATACTGTTTCATACGGTCCACTTGCTGTTTCAGATGGCAAACATGCATAAGCACAGCAGGGCTGCAAAGCAGTTTGCAACACAAACTAGATTCTGATCCCTGCAAGCGCCACCATGCGAGATGTTGCAAAACAAGTCAAGCCTGAATTTAACGGCTGCAAACTTTGTCAACATGCCATGTATTGGCCTTTCTGTGTAAAACTGTGTGCTCATCAGATACAAAGGCACTGCAAGCACGCAGTTGATCAGCGATTTGCATCATACAGGCAGTGAGAAAACTGAACATAGCCCTGCAAAAAACCTGTGTGTCCAGGCAGGCGTTCTCTCAGACTCAAAAGAAGGCTTACACAACAACACTTGAGCTTGATGCCAAACAACATAGACTTTTATGTTCTGTATTCTGTTTTCAGTGGGTTGAGACGGCTTACCCTTCAACCTGCTCAGCGTCGCCGCAAACATTGCATGCTTCATCATCTGAGTCCCATTGCAACTTCACCTGCACCAGCAAGTATGGTCATCAAGGATCTTCTGACAAACTTGTATGGAGGCAAATGATTGCATCTGGACATGCCTGGTTGCTGAGTTTCAACGCCTGCCTAGCCTGCATGACTGAACGCATAAGTGAATCAAGAACACGGCAATAGGACTTGAGCGAGGGAGACCCTGAGGTACAGGCATATAACTATGTATGACATTGAGGCAGGGTTATGGGGCGGGGCTGTGGAGCAGGGTCAGAGGATGCAGCTGTAGGACAGTACGCAGCTATAGGATAGTACAATGGCAAAGAGTGATTGGTTGGAATTATACAACAGGGCAATGGGGCAGATCGTGAGACAGGGCTGTCAGGCAGCAGTCAATGACAAGGGCCATAGCACCAGGCTGTGGGGCAGCAGCATGGAACAATGAGACAAGACAGTGTTGGGCACATAGCAGAGCTATCAGTCTAGGGAATGACAGCAGTTCATCCTTGCATGAGTGGACTGTAGAGGGCCACAGCTATCATGCACTTTCCAAAACTAGCTGGTACAAGGCGATGATGTGGATCATGCCAAGTTACCAGGCAGAGAGGTGTGAACATAAGCCGGACGCAGAGTGCACTTTTTCATGGCTACCACTGGCAACAGCAAATTCGCTTTGTGTGCTAACAACAGCCCTCGCAACAAATCTAGTGACTGCTGGCAAGCCATCATATACCGGTTGCATAGCTGTCAACTTGGCATATCTCACACCTTCATCAGTGATTTGCACAGCTGCACATTCACAGTTGTTGTTTGCAAGGGATGCTCCTCGTGATGGCAACAGCTCTTAAAGTGCATGAAGAGAGACTTGGTACGCCTTAGCTTACCGGCTGCATTGCAATCAACTGAGCGGGCTCATCTCCCACAACTTCAATGACGGACTCTGTATGGCTGCTGCTGCTTTTGCGCCTTTTCTTCCTCTTCTTTTTGCTTTCAGTACCCTCTGGGCCATCAGAGCCACTGCCCTCCTGGCTGTCATGATCCAGCCCATTGAACTCCATCTGCATTGGCTTAATACATGTCAATGCACACATATAGATGCAGTGCACAATGTTTTTTTTTCTTGCTTTGGGCACTCTCTGGACCATTTGAAGCCACAGCTCTGGAAGTTATCGCCATCCTGTCTGTCAAGATCCATCTGCGTTGGCACACTACAACCACATTACTCATGTGCATGCTGTACGTAATATACGCTACATCAAATCCATGTGGATGGCACCTGAGACCCTCCGCATTAGTATATACAGGTATGGCATGTATGCACTTTTGATGTGATATATGCTAATTGTATGAATGGAACTCTGAGTGCATTGTTAGCAATTTTGGAGCATGTTTGCAGTGGAGAGGCGAAAAAAGAAAGAGAATCAATGCATTGCATATGGTGCATGCCTCATGACTAAAAATTACATCATCAGGGCTACAGATCAATGACATGACATAGGAGACCAAGCTCAAAGAGCAACGACTGCATCAAGAAGAGGGAGAAAGCAAGAAAGAGCAGAAGAACGCAGTGCACTTTTCCACAAAAGGGCGCCTCATCAAGGCCAAGAAGAATGACTATGTATATAGGAAACGGAAAAAAAGAAGAAGGACAGCCATGCTGTCTGCCTCATAATCATCAAGGCTACGGAACGACGACTATATAAAGAAGAAGAAAAGAATAAGATTGCTGCTCACCTCATCTTCAAAAGGTACGTCATCAAGGTTGAAGCTAACTCGCTTGCTGCGAGGCCTGAGTGCGATGTCGCGAGAAGGCCTTTCGCCGTCTGGCTCTGAGTCACTCTCAGCTGCTGATGCCTTATCTTCTTCTTCTTCTTCCTCTCTGTCTTGCTTTGCAGACTGCCTGCATGCACCAGAATTGCTGGCATTGCTTGCAAAAAATGCAAAACCAACTTTCTCTCGTCTTCCCTGCTTTGACTGCAAGACCGCGTGCGTGAACCATGGCCTGTGGCAATTACATATCATTGAACAAAGTTGCTGAGGGCAAGGGCTTGTGACACATTGTTTCTGGTCACACTACAGGTAGTATGTGTGATGTGCTTGATGTTTATGTTGTTGCATTGTGCTATGCGATGAGCAGTACCTTTTGCGCTTTCCAGATGATGGAATCTTGGAAGTTCGGTGCATTTTCTTGTCAGGCTGCTTGTGCTTTGCAGCTTGATTCTGCGCTTTGCTGGCTGCCGTCAAGAAATTATTCTGTGCCAGACTTACAGCCAAGGGCGCAGAGGGTGCACTAGGTCGATAGTGAAAGGTTTGAGTTTTGCCGATGGTCTTGAGCTGATCTCTGATACGCCGCAAAGCTTTGATTTGGCTTGCAAGCTGATGCAGCTGTGGTATTGACATGACCTGAAGCAAAAAGCTTCTTTGAAGGTGAATTCTATACTCTTGCAGTTGCGTGCTAGCATCCTAGGCGTGAACACGTGAATCCGAGCCCTTACCCTGTGATGCTGCAGGTAAATCCGCTGCTCATCTGTAAGCGTGCTTCGTTTGTGCTTGCCATCTGTCAGGGTAGCCATGCACAGCTGCCGATCGCAGCTCTTCAGCACTGTGCAAAGCTGTGTCTTCAGTGATCTGCTGGCTGTCAAAACGCGTGCCAAGGCCGCTGCCGAACGACAACGGTGGTTGGTTGGCGACTGTGCAATGCCAGGGCGACTGCTGTCCAAGACGCTAGATTAGCTCAAGGGTGCAGCGAAGCGTTGCACGGATCGGTCTACAGACCAGCGGAGGGAGAAATGCCTGGAAGACTTCCTCACAGTCACCAACACTTTCACGACATTTCAAGATACCGTGATCGCGCGGTCAATCTGCCGGCCTACTCAACGCAGAGCGTGACATCAAGCGCTGCTGCAAAACTTGCGAATTTTTCAAAGAAGCGTTACACACGGCGTTACACACGGCGTTACGCACGGCGTTACGATCGGTGATCTGAAGCAAACAATTCAAAAAGTCTTCGGCAGCGCACGTCGGCTGCGGGCTGCCTCTTACACGCCACCAGGTGTTGCACGTGCAATGCAAAACTTTCAAGGTCCTTGAAATGCGATAGTCTGTTCTGATCTGCAACATGTCATCAACAGAAGTCAGCGACAAGCTAGAAAGAGCGGCCAAAGCAGCAGTAGCTTTGCAGCAGTACTACGACAATCTTCAGTTCGAAGCTGGTGAATTTGCGTTCTCTGAAGCTACAAAGTCCGAGCGGCTACCCGTACGCCGAGCTTCGTCCTCCAAATACAAACTAGGCATAGCTGGCTTCGGCACTCTTCTTGCCGCTGTCGGAGTGCACCTCAGCAACAGCAGCTTTGGTGATCGCAACTTCGTCGACGAGTATTTGTCTGGACGCAAAGATCGCAATAGACCAGCACCTGACCGGCAAGCATACTTTGCTGGAGGGCTTGATGCGCAGCTTGAAGCGGGTGAGACAGCTCATACGCTGAGATATGTTCTGTTAGACATTGATATCTTTTTGTCATTGAATGTCAACCTGTCTGTCTTGCAGAGGCAACAGGACAGTGCTTTGACGCCACGAACTTGGATGAAGATGCCTGCTATGATCACTATATGGACTGTGACATCTCTGATGTGGATGGCTATCATCGCTGTGACGCAAATCATGACATTGATGCCATGGATGTGGAAGCCCTGCTGTCTTACATCGACCTGCACACTGGACACCTCAGTGATGAGGATCTTGAAGACATCAGCCTGGATGACATATACTCTGGCAGATTTGAGGAAAAGCTTGCCGCAAAGCAGCTGCCAATTATCAACCCAGCTTATGCTGTCGGAAAAGACACTGAGGCTTCAGCAGACTTCCCTCCTGCTACTGAAGCAGAACATGTTGTTTCAGCAAAAGACATAATTTGGGAGGAACCAAAACAAGCAGCTCCAGAAGCATTACAAACCCTCGACACTTATCAGCTGTTGCCTGTTGTTGAGCTATTGTGGCGGCTGCTTCTCCCTTTGGGTAAGTCTGTCGTCACTCTTTGCTTTGCTGCTGTTGCTTTTGCGGCGAAACTCGTGCCAGGCTGGACATGTGACTGTGAAACAAGGTTAACATGACACCTGTTTTTTTGTTATGACATTGTCTGTTGACCCCCCCTGTTGGGTACCAAGGACAGGAAATGTATGTGAATATCAATGACACGGTATGTCATGCAGGTTGCGTGGCTCATTTGATTTGTCTGTTGTTTCTTGTCAGAGATGCGACTGACGGCAACTCCAGGTAACAGCATTGTGACTTGTGTTGTGATGCATTGTGTTTGCATGCACCTGGCAGTTTGCGTCATAAACAATACGAAGAAACACAAATCAGATTCTTGATGACAGCTTGCGCCACAAATGCAGAGCATGGTCAATGACTGCATCACAGCCTATGTCTTGTTGCCTATGTCTTGATGCAATGGTGAAGACATTCTTTGTAGCAACTGGCAGTAGCAAAATTTCCTGGTTTCTCAATGTGTCATACCAATGAAAGTCTCACATATTGCACACGCCATGTCAGTTGCAGAATTATATGCATCTCAACGCAAAAGTTACATTGAGATGTATCTTTTACAATGATCTCATGCAAATATCACACCCATTTATTGCACACATTATCTGGACACATGTGTGCCGCTGCAGGCCGAGAAAAACAGCTGCATTCCTTGAAAGGGTGCACTCCTATTCTGGGATGTTGAACAACAAGCCCATGAATGATTTAGCTTTATGGTTGTACATTTACAAAGATGAAGGCCCGACAGTCGCTGTTGCTGTCATGGCTATGGTTGCTGTTGCAGCAAATTTACCCAAAACTTGGTTTGGGGGCCGACTCAGGGTTGGCTTGGCATACAATTTCAGCAACCATTATATTGGTGAGTCATGCTTGCATGTGTTCTCCATCAGCCGTTTTTTTGGTTTTGCTTGCATCTGATGTTACATCTGCATACCATCCTGTGAAGCTTGCTGAGCATAGTGATAGCTTGCCTGTGAGTGCAGCCAGAATCCTTGTTACATCCTCCTGTTGCTCATTCCCGTTTACTCCTGCAAGAGCTTCATCGCAACGCTGACCTTCTGCATTGACAAATCAATCATTTTGAAGTTTGCATGACCATCTCTTGAGCGCATGCATGCAATGTCAGCTGTCTTAGTGTCATACAATTTATCTGAGTTTGCGGGCATGCATTATCAAAGGCATTTTGATTGCGGCTGCAGGCATGAAGCATCTTTTGATGATGTTCTTGGTACCAGAACCTTTCTCACAGCGCTTTGCGGCATTTTCAGCCTTGGCGCTTCTGCAGCATGTTTGCCACATACTGCCGATTGATGAAGCGTACACCCATGTGTATTTTCATGGGCTTGACATCACTCAGCTTGGTTTGGCGCACAAGCTTGCCAGTGAAATAGGACATGGGCTTGGAATCGACTTCTGGGGCACAGTTCTGGGTAAGCTGTTGCTGAAGCCTATTTGAGGGCATATTCGCTTTGTGGATTGCTGGTTTGGAAGCCTTCCTCATCATGTCTCAGCCTTGCTATATTTCGGAACAACAAGCTTGCCAGTGACATAGGTGTGTGGGCTTGGAGTCTATTCCTGAAGCATGATTCTAGGTGAGTCTGTGATGCAGCCACCGCTTCTGTAGACGAGTGCTTGCGGGTCTTGGCCTCGCTATTTGATGGTCTGGGAGGTTTTGCATCATATTTTGGCCTTGATGCAGGCAAAATCTTGGTAGTTTGCTGGGGCCTGTCTTAGTATTGTTCAGGCTTAACATTGCTTTTTGGCATCCTGTCCCATCTTGAACGGATTTGACATCACTCAGCTTGGACTAGCACAAAAGCTTGCCAGTAACATATTTTGTGGGCTTGAGAGTCACCTCTTGGGACTCAATTATGATGCAGTAATTGCTGAAGCTGTTCTCAGCCATGCCGGTTGTTATATGCACCTGTAAACATGCAGTCTCAGCACACAAGCAGCATGACATCTGACCCTAAGATATACGTCACCATGTTATGCACCCTGCGTGTAGCTTGCGCATGTCCTTTGCGTCGTGTCAGAACAGACTAAATCTGTGGGTAACATTGGAGGCTGTTATACTGGGTCTGCGCTGTTGTCACCAGCCAAGTGAGTTCCCAGCACCCATGCACAAGCACGACATTCATGCATGCATTCATTCATTCATTCATTCATTCATTCATTCATTCATTCATTCATTCATTCATTGTAAACGTGGGCTAGGCAGGCTCAGCTGGCCCATTCAGGTATGTACGGAAGCAATCAACTGTCTCCAACCAGTTCAATCATGTGCTAACCTAAACCATTTATATTGGACATGGGTGGACAAGCGCAACATTGCCAGCGACTGTTGACATCAACATCAATATGATAGCAACCGTGACATCGCCCAAACAATGAGAGTGGCTGTGTTGCAGGCTTCCATCATGTCACATTTGCCAAATTGTGTGGACCTTTGCTATCAGTCCGTCAGCATGGTGGGCTTCAAAGCTGAGTTTCATGTGCGGGCTTTGAACCTGGGCTGTCAGGCCGTCTGCCTGCTGGGACTATATCAAAGGCGGCATGAGACTGAGTCCTTGTTTGTATGTGTCTGCATCGCAGGCTCTGAGCATGCCATGTTTGGCAGTTTCCGGTTTGATATTGTCGCAAAAGTGACAGCAATTTTGTGTGTTGCAGGCTTTCAGCACCTCACATTTGGGAACTTCCTATATGGGTTGTGGAGCTTTGCTATCAGCCCATCAGCATAGTTGAACTGCAGCAAAGGCCGCATGAGATTGACCAATCATCATTTGCACGTGTTTGGGTTGACGGCTCTGAGCATGCCGTGTTTGGCAGTTTCCTGTTTGATTTTGTCGCAAAACTGACAGCAATTTTGTGTTGCAGGCTTTCAGCACCTCACGTTTGGGAATTTCTTGTATGGGTTGTGGGCCGTTGCTATCAGTCCATCATCACAGCAGAACTGCAGCAAAGGCCGCATGAGATTGACCAATCATCATTTGCACGTGTTCGGGTTGACAGCTCTCAGCATGCTGCGTTTGGCCATTTCCTATTTGATGTTGTCGCAAAATTGACAGCAATTTTTGTGTCTTGCAGGCTTTCAGCACCTCACATTTGGGAGTTTGCTATATGGATTGTGGAGCTTTGCTATCAGCCCATCAGCATGGTTGAACTGCAGCACAGGCGCAGCGCACTTCGTCTTCAAGGCACCAATTGAGACTGTGTGGAGACTATGCCACTCCAAGGAGGTCTGGGCATGCAACTATGTTGCGTCAGGTGCGAAACTGCTTTGTAATACTTTGTTTCAAAACACCAGTGCATGCTGTGTGAAGGTTGTGCTAATAAAGGAGGTCTCGGCATGCAACTATTTTGCGTCAGGTGAGAAAATTCTTTGTCTCAAGGCATCAGTGCATGCTGTTTGAAGGTTGTGCTGATAACAGGAGATACTTGGCAGTCAACTGTGTACAAGGACCTCTCCGCCCTCCATGTCCAATACAAACGGTTTAGGTTAGCACATGATCAAACCGGTTGGAGACAATTGATTGCTTCTGTACGTAAATAGATGGGCCTGCTGAGCCTGCCTAGCCCTCGTTTACAATGAATGACTGAATGGATGACTGACTGAATGAATGAATGAATGATAACAGGAAGGCATGCAATTACCTTGCGCCAGGTGGGAAGATAGTAGAATGCGTGACAATCAGAAGCATGGTAATAATATTGTCATATTGACATTACTGTTCACATCATGTTGCCAGCAAGGAAGGGTTGACAAGAGCTTTATAGTGTCCAGATTGCTGCAAGGATGTGCACTGCTGATCATTCAGCATGGCTCAAGACAGAGTGACTTGGAAATGTTTGACTGACAACAGCACTCACCTGATTGCGTCTTGACACTGGTTGTGCATGCACTTGAGGCAGAATCGAACCTACGCATGAGAGACATGCCGGACACTGTCAAGAGGCGATGATTACATCTGCTGGTCAGTCCTGAACCCTTATAGATACACAGTTACAGTCCTGACTTGCATTCTATGTTTCTATGGCTCGAGATACACCAGCAACCAACACACCTTCTATCCATCGTGAGTTTCATGACTTTTACCGTCAAGACCACTGCATTTTGCCATCAAGACCACAGCAACTTGCACCTTGTGACCTGCAAGCCACTGTCCACCTGTGGCTGTTGTACCTTTGCATGAACTGCCCAAATCAGATGCACTGCACAAGGTGATCTCTATGAAACTTGTATCTGCTTGTGAATCTTCCATGCTGATAACATTTGCTCCTGTGACGTAGGTCGCAAGCAAGTGTACGCCTCAGCTAGAGAGTTGAGCGGATCTGAGGGTGTCTGCAGCTGAGGCTGTGCTGATGCTGGAACGAATTGCTCCAACAATTTTGACCTGCTTTGTGTAGGCAGCTGACGAGGTGCTTTCAGAGTTTCACCGCCGTGCAAATCAATCGGGCGCTTGGTATGGATGCTTTCCTGCCCTGCTTGACACAGGTGATCATAACAGCAAACTTGTTTTGTTTCTTTTATAAAGCAGAGAAGGGCAAAAAATCTGCTAGTGATTGTAAAAAGTATGTTCAGAAAACCAGTTTATTGCTTTTTACTGGCTTTGCTTTTACCTGAAGGTTTTACACTAGGTTTGCCATTATCGAATCACCAGTCTCTGCATTTCAGAGATTGATACTCTCAATCACTGACGTGTCAGGTTAAAACCATCGGCGCCAACATGCTGCGTGTTCCATAAACTGCACTGCATCTCAGTTGTTCATACTCTCAAACACTACGTGTTGCATATCACGTATTGGGTATGGAGAATTATGTATGGGGATTCACTGTCATAACAATGATGGTGTTCAGACTAACATCGTTGCACATATGTTTTGTGTGTCTGACGCAAGTCCTGTCTTGCCAGGCTTGTCCACATGGGAGGGCAAACTTGCTTTGGTGCATACTGCTGATGCAAAGTGCTTTGTGCTGTTCTCTTATACACATGCAGCATCTGCTTTGCGGGCAAACTGCATTGTGCTGTTCTTTCATACCTATGCAGCATCTGCTTTGCTTGCTTACTTCTGTGCCGCCAATTCACAAGGCTGTATGGTGACTTGCTTGTGTCCAAGTTTCCAATCATTGTGCAGCGGGCATTTGGCAGTGAAAATGTTTTGTCGAATGAGCATCGCCCTGAAGTGAGCACCTGAGCATATTGCAACAGCCACATATGTCATGCATCAGTCCCAGTAGCATGCATTTCTCGTAACACACATCAACAAATGCAGAGCAACAGTTCCTGCAACAATATGCCGTCCTGCCCCATATACAATCTGAGCACACAAGCAATACATTATTATGTGCTGCAGATATTGTCATGGAATACTTCTTTTCCGGAATCTTGGGGCCATGGCTTAGCTTGATCTACATTGAGCCACACAAAGCAAAAAGCTGGGCCAAAATATTGCTGAAATGGGTGTTTTGGGTCCCTTGCATACCAGTTCTGGTGGCAATGCAAGTGTCGTACTGCTGGCTGTATTTCCGGTCAAAAGGGTACAAGAATGCTGTCATCTGCGGGGAAGTCGCAACCCTTGTTTGGGTATTAGTCACTCGCTTCTGCTCCAAATGCAGTGCAGCTGTTGGGTCAGTCATCAGCGATGTCTTTGAGGGTGTAGCAATAACGCTCATTAGCATTTGCGAGCTACGTCTGGTGCAACAGATTCTGCAGATGACACTGCTGCCACTGTTCAAGCTCACTACAGCAGGCGCAGCGCATGTGGGTCAGCTCAGCTTGAGATCGTTGTGGCAGTTGGCTGCCCTAGCAGCTGCTGGGGTTGGTCATGTGAAGCGAGCACTGGCAGCTAGCAGCTTACGCTCGTGTAAGAATTGGGACCAGGACGTGCTTGAGGCGCTGTCTAAGGCTCACGAGCCCAAAGGGACAGGCAAACAGAAGGGCAAGCGCCCATCTAAGCATAAGGCTACTCACCAGCCAAAGCACAAGCCTGCTGTTCCCTCCAATCTGAATGCTGACGGTGACAACTGCCAGACAGACGCTATCAAGGCTGGGTCAACAGTCACCAAGCATGCGGAGCCTAAGTCACGGTCAAGGCTGGTTAATACCAAACAGCAAGGCACAGCACCAAGGCATGAGCAGTCAGCAGCAACCAAGGGTGAAAGGCAAGCTGCAGGGGCGGCTGACTCAGCAGTGAATGCTCAAAGCCAGGGTGGACCCCCAACTCCACCCTCCTCAGACCCCCAATCTGGACCCCAGGCTGCAGAACACCCCAAGCCTGCTGACACTGCAAAGCCTAACAAGCAGCGCCGTAAGCAGAACAAGGCAGCTTCGCTTGCAAAGCTGCTCTCAACACCTCCCTCAGAGAACAGCAAAAGTGGCAAACCCACTGCAGACAGTGTCAGCAAGACTGCCCAGAAAGCTGATGCACAGTCTGATGCAGTCAAAAGCCCTGCTGCAAAGACCGGTGCTGATGCAAATAAGGCTCCTGCAGCAAGCAAGGCTTCTGATGCAAAGTGTGCTACTGGTCTGTCCAAGAAAGATGCTGCAAAGCATGCGGCTGATGCAGCAACTCCCAGACAGGAGCAGACCAAGGCTGAGCCTGTCACACCACAGTTGAGGTTGCCACAGCTGCATGCTTCGCCCACTGCATCTGACCACCCTGCCAGCAGTAGGGCTTCAGTCACACCCAGGTCCCCAACCCCTGCTGACCCCCAGCCAACCCCCTCAGCAACCCCTGCTGACCCCAGGGCCGCCTTCAACAGGCCCTCAGCAGCCCCTGCTGACCCCAAGCTGGTCCACTACCCCAATGCAAACCCCGCAGACCCCAAGCCCACCCGCCCAGTACCCCGCCAAGACCCCAAGCCTACCCTGCCCAAGCCTACTGTTGCTCTGCCAGACAATGACCCTCTAGCTTTCCTTCTGGGCCAGCCTGTCTACAGCCCAAACAGTGGCCTTGTCAATCAGCCAGTGCTCAAGAGTGAGGCCCAGTCAAGCCCAGGACCCATGAGCGCTGAAAGCAATGAAGGGCACAACAGCAGCAAGTCAGCTGGTGCCCTGTCAAGCCCAGCACCCATCACTGCTGAACATAGTCAAAGCAGTGAGGGGCTCAACAGCAATACATCAGCTGCGAGTGATGCTTCAGAGGCAGCAGCTAGCACGCTTTCAGGCCTGTCTGCAGGACTCGGGCTGCCAGCTGTCTGTGATGAGGAGTGCATTGTGTGCTGGAATGCAAAGAGGGCAACTGTCTTGGCACCCTGCGGACATCAGGCATTGTGCAGGCGAGACCACTGCTTTTGCACACTGACTCTGGAGGACTGAAATCTGTGTGTTTGCCGTGTCTGCAGCTCATTGCTATGCTGGCACATGTGATTGTGTTGGATCTGATTACAGCAAACTGGTCTGTGTAGCTCAACGCAATGTTGATGTCAGTTGTTGCCATGCTGATGCTGCATCTGCGTGTACATTACACATATGGTGAAGCCAGCTAGTCTTGTGTCTGTGCAGGGAATGCACTTTGGACTTGCTGTCAAGGCAACAAGCTTATGGCGAGTGCTTATGTCCAATTTGCCGTAAGCAGGTAAGCTTGAATGTGCACTATCTCAATGCGCATCAGCTTTAGCGGCAACAGTTGGCATTCTTTGTGAGGCTATGCTTGTCATACGTACTGGAGGTGGGCACAGTGCTGCGACATGACTTGCTGTGCTTGGACAAGAGCACTTGTGTGTTTTGGATGTTGGTGCGTTCAGTATTGCTCACGCATAATGTTTTGGAGAATTTGCTTTCAGTTTGCCGATCAGGTGAACAGACTTGAGTTGGCAGGTCCTGCCGCACCTCTGCATAAGGCACCTGTAAGATGTCTCATCCTCTTTACTCATTATGAAGGCTGATTTGACGTCATGCTCAGCGGATAAGATGTGATGCCTGCAGGTAGTCAGCTACATCGAAAGGGTATATGCTGCGTGAGCAGAGGCTTGCTGAGCATGTGTTTTGCACTGCTGTATATGATGGGCACCTCAGGGCCACAGTCTAGCACTTGATCAATCTTAATGTTTGCTTTACTACGTGCTTTTGGCACTGATTGCTGACATTGGGAACCGAGGCGTTCTATGCAAACAATGCTGTCTGCCGTCATAAAGCTTGTAAGCAGACCGTTCAGTGGCAGATGCAAATTTGCTTATGACGTAAATTTGCTGTGGGCCCGATCCTGATTTATTGCATGTTGCTCGCCGTCGAGTGTGTCAGCAGCCATCTGTGTAGCTATGCAACGTGGCATAGGAGTGCGTATCAGGAAGCCATCCGTCCCATGTCATGGTAAACAAGCACAATCACATTAGGCATTAGACATGGTATCAGGCATGTTACCATACAGCATCTGCATTGTAGACGGCTTGTGAAGCAAAATTACTTTACATCTGACTATACAATGTTACATAAACAGCCCTGAAGGCAGTTCATCCTGCGATCAAATGGCAAACATCAAAGATCTAGAATCGATTGATAAAGCCTGCTAGATTATATTCATGACAGTTCTAAGCATGTGCAAAGTTACAGAAAATTACACAGTGATTGGTCCACACCATGAAACATTGTACAATGTCCAGACTGAATGCAAAGCCTAAGGCATCAACTGATACGCAATCTTCCTGCAAACATTGCAGCTTTGAAATGTATGCACAAAGCTTGAGCCGCCTCAATGACAGGATTCTGGCAATGACAGAGGAGTGGCAGAAACTGAAATCCTGAATCATCAAACTTAAGATGAGGAGCTCTGAGTCACCACATCTGGCAGAAGGTTGGAATTGTCATTAGACTTTCTTTGCGGTGCTGGCGGGCTGGCATGGTGGAATAGCACTGCAATACCAGTGAGAAACAAGAATATCTGGATTGTAGCTGCAAGTTGAATTGGGGATGAATAGAGTGCAGAGCCTGAGAGCTGCTTGCCCTGCTGTACAAAGGTCGTCTTCTCTTGCACGCCAACCTACAGCACAGCATCAATTGCAGCAGAGGTTTACTTTATTGCAGGGACAAGACACATCATTTACTTTGGCACACCACAATGAAAGTGTGTATAAAAAAAATACACAATGAAAGTGTCTGAAGGGTACAATAGTCAAGTCTGAATGGAAACGCTCATGCAACTTTTGCAGCAGTATGTTTGCTGTCTTAGGCAGAGCCGCGCCCAGCAGGTGTTCTGCCATGCTGCTCCACGAGTGCGTTTGTGCCTGTCTAGCAGGGTCTATGGTCACCACTGAAACCTTACTCCGCTATGCTGGAGAGGGGCAGACTGTCAATGTGCAATACGACTAATAAGACTCACTAAGAATGTGATCTACATGATCTGCTCCTGGGCTGCCTCCATAGACAGAGACTCCCGCTATGACTCTTAACAGTGAAGAAAGTTCTTGTTGTTTCTGTTCTTTCCTTTGTGATCTTTGTGCGGACAATGCTTGCACTCTCTGCAGCACCTGGGTGCAACGCCTACAGACATACAGCTTTCCTGCATATTTCTGCAAAGCGGCCTGTGTGAATATAGCGCTTATGTTCACACTGGCTGTTGCTGCAAAAACATGCAGGTAAGCTTTGCCATTGCACCTAGGTGCTACACAGGCTGCAAACACTACCCTTCAATGAGCATGAGACGTTTGCTTGTCGCATTTGCAGTGCTATGCGCTGCTGTGTTGTGTTGTGCAATCGCTGTTGTGTTATTTGCATTGTGGGCAACTTGCATCGTTGCATGTGCTGGTTTCGGCTATTGTAGTCAGTAGCAGTGAGTGGGCAGGTCACAACTAAGCGAGGTATCTGTGCTCCATGAGACATCTTGCTGCATGTCAGACATTCTGCATTGATTGAGGGCCCTCTCTATAGACAGAGGCTTGCATGAAGACTAAAGGCGTAAAAAAGTGCGTAAAGGCTGCCCATTACAATCGTGCTGGCGTATTCTCCAAGGGAAAACAGAGCTAGGCTGTTTTCATCCTTTGTTCTTGATGAAGGCTTACCGCCATATTGGCAAGTCCAGCTGTGAATGCGGCTCTGCCAAAGAACTGGTGAATAGGAGCCAAGGCGCGTCTGTGGCGAATAGCCACTTTTGGGAAGAGGTACACATACAGAGCGACCAGATACTGCAGACAACAGTACACATGTTCAGATGCGATGCAGAATGCAGCTTGACTTCAGACAAGACCCCAGCACAGTTTGTCGGCAAATCAACAAGCATACAATGCTTTTTACAGTTTAAAAAAGCCAGCAAATATATGCCAACAATTTCCTTTGGAAAAATGTTTCAGCAGTGTGAGCACCACAAGGAAGGCTCCAACACACGGCAAATGAGCATCCTGGACAAGCATGCAAGGCTGCGTGTTCACCTGAACCAGGACAAGGGACAAGGTAGCCAGGCCAAGCCAGCTGTGAGGGCTGTAGAAGTTTGGAATGGGATCAGGTCTTTTGGCAGTATGGCTTTTGATCGCTGCAGCTACTGCTCCAATGATGCAGACCAGTGCCAGGCTGTGCAAGGCAGCGTGTAGCTGTTTTCTCTGGGGTCTGCGGCAAGCATGCAAGCCTTGTTAGTGCAGCTTTTGAGACAAGCACAACAGCCGACGACGCTGGGTCAATTGGTGTCAGCAAACTCTGAGAGGCGCAACTGTCATGCATGCGCCACAACAATCATCGCGTACGCTTACCGGTCCAATGCCGGACCCAAAGGAGAACGATAGGCCAACACAGCTTCCGCCATGAACACCGGGAACGCCAGCGACATCAACAGAGGATGCCAGTTGAACACTCCAGATGTGTCTGTTGCGTTGCTGCCCGTGCTCACAGCACTGAACGCTAAACCTCCAAGGTCTTTGAACACCCACACGGCAAACAGGATGAACGTCGTGAACTCCAGGACTCGGGTAACCCAAGTGAACCAGGTCGGAGGTGGCGGTCCAAGAAATGTTTTGGCGACACCACCGTCTTCGTACTCATCAATGGCCATTGTTCAGGACGTTCCGACTTGAGATGCTGGTGCGAAGATCAGCAAGGGTGGTCAGCACACTTTAGCTTATCGATCGCAGCGGACAGACGTCTCGACAGGAACTTGCTTGAGATCTGTGAAAGTGCGGATAAAACGTCAATGTACGTGGCGAGACCGTACACAAGCAGCGGAGGTTCATGTGAACCTCGCAACAATTTGTCAGCTTGCAAAGCTTCCGCAGCGACTGCAGCTTCTTCTTCCTCTGGCTTGACCAGAAGCGGAGTCCTAGCGGACCAGACTGAGCCTTCACACAGCAGTTGCTTTCTCACTTGCAGATCGAAGACCACAGATTCATTCTGACTGTCAGACAGAGCAGTGCGCTGCACTACTCATAGGGCGCACTCAACCGTTTTCGTAAGACCTGCACGCATGTCTGCCTGACACAGAAGGTGCGCAATTCGGTCCATCGCCGCAGACTTCACTGTGGGTCGCCTCCTATACTTTGTTCATCTTGCAAGGCTGCCTGATGCACCATCATTCGGAGGCGGCACGAAATGCTGGTGCTAACATGTACATCTTCTGTGTCACGCATCTGCAGGAGGGCGAAATGAATCAGTCGGACACGTTCAAGGCGCACTGCACCTGTGGCAAAGTCGCTTTCACAGTCACTGGCGAGCCACTTGCGCAGTTTTACTGCCATTGCACAGACTGCTCCAAGTATCACTCAACGCACTATGTTGAGGTGCTGGTCTTCCCTGACAAGCCAGATGAGGAGTCACATGTGAAGCTGACTAAGGGTGCTCAGTCCATCAACTCTTTCAGCAGCGGTGGCCAAGAACGCTACTTTTGCAGAGAGTGTGGAACTGCTGTATTCAACAAAAAGGCTTCATCTGGAATGATGGGCACTTTCCCAGTCCTGTTAGATGGTTTCAAGTTTCAGCCCACCATGCATTTATATTGTAGTCAAAGCAAAGCTTACTTGAAGGGCATCACTGATGGCTTGCCCAAGTTCAAAGATATGCCAACTGAGCTGGGTGGGACAGGAGAGTTTGCTGTTGGCAAATGGCAACGTGAATGGAGCAACTCTCCAGCTAGATGTGCTAGTCCAACACTTTCGTAGCTCTTTACAAGCGATTTCTGCCCAAAATATATTGCTGAACACCATCAATCCTTTACATAACAGTAGATAGATCTGATGTTCATGTTAAACAACAAGACGCACATGTGTATACTATTAGGTGTACATTGTACAAGTGTTCAATACATCATCTGACTGAGTGGAGGTCAATGTCAGGTCTCATTACCGTGGCATTGCATTGGCTGCAAGGCTTTGTTCAATGAGTTGAATGCACAAAATCAGAGTGGCGGTCCCACAGCGCAATCACACCGTACCAGAAAATTGCTGCGAGCAGGCCCAATGCCACTCCTGCCAATTGCCTGAGCGTCAAGGGAACCTGTATGTGCCTGCATCACACCATCAGCAGCATGAGACTGGCTGTTTGTATCTGAAACGGCCATTGACTGCTACCACTGCAAAAAGGGAATTGCATGCTCATGTTGCATTTAATCCTGGCATGCTGGCCTTGCTGGGTTTTTGTGCTGCTCTATCTATGCTGTGTGCTCATAGCTGTTGATGCTCTGCATACCTCTGGAGTCCCTGGACCTGTTCTGGGATTGGAATGCCACGCCACAGATCATCCATTGTGCGTGGTGCTGAGAACACACTGGTGCTGTCATCCTGATGCAAATCACTTTGCCAATTGGCTGCTCTGGACTGTGCACTGCCCTCAGCAGCAGGGTTGATCTGAAGCCTCTGACTGCCCTTGTTGTCTGGCTGTTGCGCACTAGTCTGTGCTGCATTTCGGATCTCATCTTCATTGCATGACACACCAATTGAGGCTTGAAGGACCTGAGCTTTGGCGCTTCCAGACAAAGTCTCCTGCAAGTGGGCACAAGGCTAACTTGCATGATAGAGTCTAGAAGATGATCATTGCTGACACAGAGACCGTTCTTTGCATCAGTGCTTGGACATTGATCATGATTCAGCAATGTTGTGGCTGCAAGGCTTCTACATACTGCATTGGTCACTCTAGAGGTGCAGTCACTTGGTCTGCCAAGCTCTTGTATCGCACAAATGTAACAGTCTTTGCAAAATGGACAGCACTGCTGATGAACCATCTGGCTTGGTCAGACAGATAAAATAATACTATTCTGCCAGCTCATGCAAGCACTGCTCAAACATACATGTGCGGTGATGCATGTTATGAAGACCCTCACCAGCTCAACAATCCTGTTTTTTAGGTCAGAAAAGCACTGGCACACCCAGCTCTCCATCTTCTCATTCATGAGATCTAGCTGGCTTCGAGTGTCAGCCTGTTGCTGCCGTAAAGCATCATCCAGCTGCTCTCTCTCCACAACAGCCCCTGTGACCAAAGCTTACGGAATACAGGAATGAACACATGAATGCCAGAAGGAAAGCTGTCAAAGTATTGCTTGGCAACATTCATGGCAAGAAAGGAAAGAGGAGGACTGAAAGGGACAGCTTGCAACGTTGACAGAATGTACAACATGATGCAGATCTCTGATGTTTAGACACTGACTGAGCTTGCAGCTGGATTGAGATACACCATGACGGTTGAAAGGTTGGTAACGAGGCATGTGAGCTTTGAATGCACGGAGGTCGCACTGATGATCGTGCCCACACTGATCAGGTTCTGATTTTGATTCTCATGGACAGAGCACATGATCAACAGGGTCAGCAAACTGCTGCAATGCAGTGTCTTGGAGAAGAAGAGTGCTTGCCATCAACATGTGTACAGTCAAGATGAAGAGTTTCAGCTATACAAAGAAAGCGCCCTGCCTGACAGCTGGCCATCTGCTTCTTCTTTCATGGCAACTGCAAGCATGTCACAAGCACTCTGCTCCTCGACTGGTGTCACTGGACCTTCTTCCAAAGTGTGGTCCTCTTGCTTCACTGCAAGAAACAGTGTAATCTTGTGGAGTTTCTGAATATTTGGATTCATTGCAAGCAATAGTTCAACCTTGAAGGATTTGTGGACATTATATATTGCAGGCAAGGAGTAACGCTTGGTACACTGTCTCTGCTAATGAGTGTTGCAGATATACAAAGCTGTGCAGCTTACCAGAAACTCTCTTATCACATCAGAGGTCCTTTGCAGATCATGCAGTATGCGTCTACTGGAGTCACCAAAACAATGAGTCTGAAGGGCCAAAGCAAAAGAGTGAAATGACTGACCTCGGCTCTCAGCACAGCTGGCTTGACCAGCCTCGGCTGCTGATGATGCGTCATGACTGTGATCCTGTGCAGCAACAGCAGCTGCATCAGCTGCTTGCTCTTCTTGCTCCTGTCTGGTGGCCGCTTCATCAAGAATGGCAGCCATGGCTTCTTCCATGAGGGCCCAGTCTTCCTCAGAAGGGAGATTGTCTACTCTTTGTGTGAGTGTGTCCACTTGCCTGCACAACATGCTGTTTTCGCCACTTGCGTGACAGCAAAAGGACATGCTTTTTGACATACATTGGCATTGATGCTGCTTGCTGACAAGTTGATACAGCGCTGTATGTCAGGCTGTCTTTCAGACCTGCGTCAGTTATGTGAGGTGAGGTAATCAGTGACGGGTAGTGCACAACTTGCCTATCTAAGCGTGATATGACCTCAGCCAAGTCCTGCTCAATATGGTGCACCACTTGCTCAGGGAAGTCAGCGTTGTCAAGATGTTTCTGTGACAAAGCTGTCAGCTGCTCCTGCACCATAAGTCACAGGTGTCAGCTGACCTCATTGCATTTGAGAGCAGTAACATGCGAGACCATCAACAGCAGTCAGCAGAGAACTGTCAGAAATGCAGCTGCAGGTCCTGCACAAGCCAATGTGTCTGATGGGCTGTACTGGCTGACTGTAGCAAGATATATTGTCACAGCAGTTATTTGCTCACAATGATCAGCTCACCTGCATGCCATCCAGCTGTGTGTGCACCTGCTGCTGATGCTGCAGAAACCTTTGCTCCAATTGCTCTACTCTCAGCAACGTCCTGGCATCAACTGCAAACATGTTGAGAGAATCAAGCTTGTGTGCAGCTGGTCCCTAGACAGCACTATGTCATGCGTACTTGTCTACCTCAGTCATGTATGTTGCTGCAAGTATGTCAAGAAACAGGTGTCTCAATGCAACCTTGCGCTTTTGAGCTTGTCTTTTGTTGCCTTTGTCTGCAAAGCATGCTGATGTGATGTCGAAGGTAGGATGGAAGTGATAACAACACAGTGTACATAGGTACAGGCTACCTGAAGGAGGGCTTGGCCAGAAGGAATGCAGAGTACCAGGTGAGCCATCTTCCTGTGGCAGCAGCAGACAGGCAGTGAGGATTTCTACCTGGCATTGGAGATCCAGGGGATTTTCTGCTGGCGGAGTTTGGTTCAGGAAACGCATTCTCCTTGTTGTCAGGATTGACTATGTGAGGGGAGTTTGGGGACGAATGCCTATCTGGCTTGGCCCATTGTGGTGATTTGGGGCCAGACAACTGTGGCTGTTGTGGGCTATCAAAAACCTGCAATCAGGGATGCATCACTCACTATGCAGACACTCAGGTGGCCTAAATCCTTCTATTCCACTCAAGCGCTCTTTGGCAATTTAGCAGCAAGCTTGTCTGTCTGACCTATCACATGCTGTGCTATTTAATGCATGCCATTGCTCAAACGGCTGACAGCAGCTGCAGCTTTCCATCGAGACAATGCTCTGATCCGCACCTGGAAATTGAAGTTCTGACTTGATTGATGTCCAGGTTTGTGTGCTAGCACGGCTAGGATGGGCATGGCTTTTGCCTCCTGCATCTGAGGATTACTCTGTGGAGCCTGTCTGTCGATGCTGCCACTAGGCGAATGCACAGATTCTGTTTGCAGTGCAGGAGCTGACAAGGGAGTGCGCTTTGCAGCGGTTGAACGAGGATACTTGTCCTACAGAACAAAGTTGGTAGTTCCCCTCTATGCCAGCTATCTTTAGCAGCAACAACTGTCTCTTGTCTGCATCAAGGTCACCTCTGTGTCCGAGTCACTGTCTGATAGGAAGTTGACCTGGTGTCGCCTTGTGCTACGTCGTATGAGAGACTTGTATGACATTGCAGATATCAGCCAGCTTGCTCAACCTGCAGAATGTGGCCTCCTCAGCCAGGTAGACTTCTGGCATTGCACAGTAGGCAGCGTACGCGCACCGAACAAGGAAAGCTTGTGTAAAATGTGCTTTGATTAGACAAAAGCTTTCTGGCGTTTAAGGCGTACCTTTGAGCTCGTGTTCTCAAGCTTTTGGTCTCAAGATTGTAAGGACCGAGCGGCAAACTTCAGCAGCCACACAAGCACACAACAGAAAGGCCAGCAACGGATCAGCCGGAGTGATTATCAACGTGCCGGGCTATGATTACAACTTTGCATCGTCGGCGATGGTTTCCCTCAAGAAATTCAAAAGCTTGAAGCGAGGTGACACGCACAGCGTCAAGCATCTCCGTACGGTGGCTCCGCGTGATCAACCTTGAACACCTTTTCATCTTCGCTTTCACGATCAGTGCTGCGACTAGTTGCGCGCTCTTGGGCCGTGCGACTTGTCTTCAGCGATCGAGATCTGAGTCATTGAAGGTTCTGATCAGAATTAGCAGGTTTTGCGCGAAGTTGGGCGTTTGACAGAGGGTACGCAGCGACAAGCGCCCTTTCATATTCTCACCACTGCCCAGTCTCTAATTCTCCGCGTCTCCTCCGCTTGACCGGTCTCCCGAGTCACGGCTACCTGCAGGTACGTCGGGGCTTTGTTGCCGCCGTGTTGAGCATCAACTCCTGGATAGCATCTCACCTTGCCCTGACTACCAGTGTACTTGTTGCACACACTGCTGACCACGTCCCTTTTAGCAATCGCTCGTTGATTAATGTGCAGGCATGGCGACGCAGACCGAAGCTGCTGATGTCAGCAAGCAGCTGCTAAGCGAGCCAGCTGCTGCAAGCTTGTCATACCTGCCATACGCTCCCAGCTTGAGCTTTGGCCAGTTGCCCAGTCAGGCTGACCAGTCACAAGCACAGCCTACCCAGTCCTCCTACCTTCAGTTTGATGGCCTAGTGCAGAACTACCAAGCCCTTGCAGCTGACTTACACCTGAATGCCTTGGCTCGCCCAAGCACCAGCACAGCTGCTGCTGCTTCTTCTGCTCCACCAACAGACGTGCTTACTGGCACTCAGCAGGCAATGCTGGCAGCGCAGCATGCCATGGCCACAGCACGAGATAGTGCGCCGCCTCACACCCTGATGCAGTACCCCATTGCTACCCCCAGTGACTTGGCACAGTCTCAGGCAGCCTCAGAGGCAGGCCTCACACTGACAGGAGAGCTTCAGCAGGCCATCACAGACGAACTGCCAGGCCCCTCTGACGCCCCCCTGGACCCCAACAAGCCCTCAGTACAAGAGGATGACCAGGCTTCAGTTGAGACACAAGATCAGACAGCTTCCCATGGGACAAAGAAAGGCAAGCTGAGAAGGAGTGTGAGGAGGAAGAGGGCCAGGGAAGGGGGAGAACAGACAAGCCGAAAGGCACCAGACCCCATCACCCTTGCTGTGACCCCTGTGTTGGCTGCCATAACTCAGGCTCAGCCTGTGCAGTGCTTAGAAGGAGAAACTCCAGATTGTCCAGGTACAATTTCACACTTGCATCTCCATTATCATCATTGTTGCTTCTGTTGACTTTTAGCTTATCAAAGCTTTCATGCCTTGAGAGGGATCCATGACCCTGCTAGGTGCATACAGAAGCAATGAGCTGCGCCCAGACAACTCTGTCCAAAGCCGCGCTGTACTAGACACCCTAAAGTCGCACTTCAAGCATGTGCTGCCTTATGGACCCCATGCATACCCCGACCACATCTTCCAATGACATCCAGTCATGGACCTCTCGCATTTCTTATGCACACCCTGGGCACACTGCAGACCTACCTCATGCATACCTCGTGTCATAGCCTTAAATAAGCCACATATGTGTAGCATGAATCTGGATGTGAAAAGGCATGCATTCAAGTTAGCTTGTAGCAGCCATGCATCACTACCTCAGAAGGCACTTGGCACACGCACATCAGCAGGCTTTGCTGAGTGCCTTTGAGGCATTGATGCATGATTGCTAAAAGCTCAGATGGATGCACAAATTCTGCATAGAGATCAGCATGCTTTGCACTGTCATGTGCCGCAGTCACCTGCACTCAGAAGCATGTCTCTAAAATGGGGCTTTCAGACAATATTCTGGACTAGCTCTTGCCAGATGATTGAATGCAAGGGGCAGCACACTTTGCATTGCCAGGCAATTGCACCTGGTACAAGAAGTGTCTCATTACTACAGGCCTTCTTATACAGTCCTCTACGCCCCTGAATTCCAAAGGCGGCATTTGATCACAACTGAAAAGCATGCGTCAGCAGATTTTGCATTGCCTGCAGGGCTTGTCATACAGTCTTCTTCACCTGAGGATATCATGGAGGCAGCCAAGAACTTCTTGCTGGAACAAACCAAGCAGAGCAGTCCCAAGGGCCGCAAGACACGGCCCCAGGAAGCTCTGGCTAAGGTGAAGCTCACACTCTCATGCTCTGCCTGTGAAACATTTTCACAACTTACATGATGCAGCGTTTGGCTTTGCTAGCCCAATACCAAGTTTCTAGGAGAGCTCCCCATTTGTGCCAGCAATGCGCTCATATTATGTATTGCTTTGCTTGCTCAGCATGTCTTGCAGGTGCTGAGGCAGAGATTATGGGCACAAAAATGCCTGCAGACATGAACGAAGTGGAAAGTCATGCACATGTATCTAAACATAGTCAATGCAACATGTCATGGAGCTGATCAGCATTTGTAGCTTTTGAATTTGCTGGCCAAGTGTTGGTGTTGCCAGTGGTGTTGGCTGTGCTGGCCCAGTACCGCATTGCCAAAGCTTCAATGGAGCTGGAGTAATCTCATTCACCTTACACCAGCAATGGCGTTATGCCATGTGGTTCTTTGCTTGCTCAGCATGCCTAGATGTGATTCAGGTGCTGGGACTGTCTGTGGTCTCGGCTGTGTACCCAATTGCTAAGGCTGCAAAGGAGCGGGCATGGCAAAGACCTTACTTCTGCACTTCTTAGCCTGCTCTGGCCTACCTCAATAACCTCGTTGTGGTGCTGCTTAACCTGCTGAGCATGCCTTGCTGTGGACAGGCCGTGGGGCTCCCTGTGGTCAGGGTTGTGCTGGCCCAACACCTAGCTGCAAACCTCACTAGCAAGCCGTCATCTGATTGCTGAACAACTGACGTTATGGGCAGGTGCTGGGACTGCCTGTGGTGTCGGCTGTGTATCCAATTGCTAAGGCTGCAAAGGAGCTGGGCATGGCAAAGACATCACTTCTGCACTTCTTAGTCTGCTCTGGCCTACCTCAATAGCCTTGTTTTGGTGCTGCTTAACTTGCTGAGCATGCCTTGCTGCGGGCAGGTAGTGGGGCTCCCTGTGGTCATGGTTGTGCTGGCTCAATATGTCACGGTTGATGAACAACAAGAATAGGTTTCTGGACATCTATATAGGCATGTCACGGTTTATTGAACAATAAGAACAGATTCATGGACATATATATAGGACCCTTTTGACAAGGCCGACCGTTACACGATACCTAGCTGCAAATCTCACAGGCAAGCCATCATCTGATTGCTGAACAACTGACGCTATGGGCAGGTCCTGGGGCTGCCTGTGGTGTTGGCTGTGTTGGCACAATACCCTATTGCCAAGGCTGCGAAGGAGCTGGGAGTGGGTGAGACCTGCTTGAAGAGCGCCTGCAGGCAAGCCAACATCAAGCGCTGGCCCCACAGAGCCATGCAGAGCGTGGCTAAGCTGTCCATTGACAACCAGTACTCTGGGGTGAGCTTTTCAAAAGTTACTTTTTAGGGCTCAGGCCCCATGTATACAGTAATCTCTTGTATAAGGACATTCGATATAAGGACATTCTTGATGTAAGGACAATGCATCTGGGAACCAAGCACTGCATTCTGACTGCAGTGGTCTCTCTGGGCAAGGACAATTCGATGTAAGGACAAATTTCTTGGTAATCAAAGCAATTGTTACAAAGAAAGTTCACTGTAGTCCAGACCTAAGCCGTGAGTGCAAGCTTTCCAACACTTGCAGCATCTTTGGCCACTTGTTGTTCGGGGTAACTGGCTTGACACTTGCAGTTTGTAGCATCTTGATGCAGTGCATTGAGCAAATCATTGAAACCAGTTCTTTTGGGTGAGCTGCTTGCAGCCTGCAGCCTTTTTGGTTGATTCATTGGCAAACAGTGCTCTGATGAGCCTCTTGAATCTTACAGCTTGCAGCATCTTTGGGTACTGCAGTACCGACCAGTTTGGATTAGGTCCCTTGACTCTTGCAGCTCATAGGATGACCACAAACATCGTTGATCAACAGAACTCTAGGCTGAGAACTTTAGCACATGCAGCTTGCCTCATCCTTGGTAACGCACCAAGCATGCACACAATCACGCTTTGTTTTCATGCATGGTTATGCATGTGGCACTTTGCGGACACTGACTCCGCTTTTGAGACACTGTTTTGGGTTGGCTCTGGCCGTGCTTTGGCAGTGGCTTGTGAAAAGTCAGCACTCAATATGCCTGCAAGCAGCGGTACGATTTCATGGCTTTGGGCATATCTGCAGGTTTGCAAAGAAGAGGCTGACCGTATGCGCCTCGGTCTGCCTCTGTCGGGCGAGTTCCGCAAAACCCGCCAGAAGAAGTATAAGGAGAAGCATGAACAGGGCCGCATAGCTGCAGCTGGGTTGTGTCTACTCAGAGGGGAGAATGGCACTCCTGAAGGGGAGGAAGGGACCGTAGATCAGCAGCAGCAACAGCAGCCAGATCAGCACGGCCAACAACAGCAGCAACAGCAGCAGCATGAACAGCAGCAGCAGGAACAGCAGCCAGACCAGCATATACAAGAGCAGCCAGACCATGCAGCGCCAGATATGGTTTTGCCTGATGTTGCACTAGCTTCAGCAGAGGTTGTTGGTGAGAGCTCACAGCATTTGCCGGCTGTTCAGTCTGAGGAGACTATCGTTGCAGAGAACTGAAGCTGGCAATGTGCAGCTCTGATTGTCATGACTTGATCATGCTGATCAACAGCAGCGGCAGCCAGTCCAGCAACAACATCCAGACCCTGCAGCGCCTGATATGGTTTTGCCTGATGTTGCACTACCTCCAGCAGAGGTAGTTGGTGAGAGCTCACAGCAGTTGCCGGCGGTCTAGTCTGAGGATACCATTGTTGCAGAGAAACGAAGCTGGTCATGTACAGTAGCAATGGCGTCTGTAAGTTTCAGGTGTTTGTTGCAAAGCTGCAGCGGACCAACGGACAATCAATTGTTTGCAGTTGCTGTTTGAGATGAACATCTCTGCTGGATCTTTGAGGAGGTGTATGATCTCTGATCAGCCTCAATCACTCCGCGCATACAGCATGCACTGCCAAGGAAAACACATTGCTGGAATGGATGTTGGCATGCTGCATCAGCAGATGTGCTAGTCTGCCGCGTCGGCCATGTACACATGCAGCTGTGAGAGTAAGTGTGTTTGGCTCTGCTCGCGAAGAAAGTGGCCTGATTCTGATCAGCTTGAATTAGTCCATATACATAGCATGCATTGCCAGAAAAAAACCCACTGCCAGAATGCTGATGACATGCTGTACCAAGGAACGTGCATGATTGCCGCACCGGCCCAATGCGCTTTCAGGTATGAGGGCAGCTGTGAGAGCATATCAGCGACCTTTCTGGATCAGCAATAGCTGTCGCCCACTTTAATGTACTAAACTACTCATATTCAATTTTCGCTCCTCTTTCTTTTCCTCACCTTTACAGCCAGTCTAGGGCTTTGCTTATGTCATTGCATTTCACCATTTGTCATTGTCCCGTTTGAATTGTTTTGTCTGTGAAGTTTGAACTCAAGCTGAGCTCCCCCATTGGCCATGTGCAGCCCTGTTGGAGACTGCCGTTACCCCCACCCCCATCAGCAGTCAGCAGTTTTAGCAGCTCAGATGCAACCGATACAGCTTCAACTACAGACCAAGCCAAATACGTATCAGGTTGTAATGAATGTCGACATTTGCACAAACCTGGTGTCAGCGTTATGTCGCATCGCATCAGGGGAACCTGTAAGTCGAAAACCACAGGCAAAGTTGCCAGATTTCCTTTCAGGAGGCACCTCTTTCCTGTACAATGACTGATATGACGTCATAGGGTCACCTCAGAATCCATATTAGTCATAATTAAATTGCCCTGGTTGACTTTGTGACCTTTCCGTGCATTTGACGTTGACTTGCGCTCCTGAGCGCTTCCGTACCTTTAACAGGTGCTTCGCCCAGCTTTCAACCTAGTTAAGCAAGATGGCTGATCGAGAGGTCACCAAATTCGATGACCTGCCTTCTGCAAAGCCCTTACCTCTCGACAATGTTGGCACCGAGGTTGCAGAGCGCGACGACTCTGCGCACGGCGGTCTGGCGTTTATGACCAAGAACAATGAACTAGACGCGAAGTATCAACTGCCTGGAGGCGGGCAAAACTCGAGAGGAACTTGGGTAGGATGCAAAAGCTTGCTCTAAAGCGCTTGAGTCTAGCCGGTGCTTATACAAAGCAAATTTCGTGTTCGCGCCGGAACGCTTGAGTCATTATAGGAAATCCAAGGCACAAACTGCATCTGCAAATAGTTCTAAAACGTTGTCTGTTCGTGCGTTGACTGAGCGACTTTGCGATCAGCAGATCCGAACGGCACCCACGCGCGTGCAGCTTGGCGACTGACCGCATGCCTTTTGCCTTGCATAGGTCCACGCAGCGTTCCACAATGTCACTGCCATGGTCGGAGCCGGAGTTCTGGGCCTGCCCTCTGCTATGGTACGCCTCAAGCTCTTTCACTTTGCTAGTTTGAAATGAGAAAGGCAGATTCTGCTGCAGTGCTACAGCGTCATGTGCAGTCACTGACAGTGAACAAAGCAAAATTGAACAGGGGCTTGATGCTGCTTGCCACAGTGTTGGCAAGATTTTCAAGTCCCCAGGTCTCTGGGTTAATCAACTTATTAATTAACTTGACTGAGATTAAAACCTCATTTTGCAGTGCAGGTTTTGCAGTGCAGTGTAATAAGTCCGGGGTTGTTAACCTGTTGATTAAGTTGAAGAGTGAGGTTCATAACCACCCCAAAACTTGTGAAGGGTTCATAAACCAGCACTGATGCTTGCAGGTGTACCTTCAGTGGCCAGCTGGCATTGTTTGCATGTTGGTTGCTTGGATTGCAACTGTGTATGGGCTGTGGCAACTCATCCAGTTGCATGAGATCCAAGGCCGCAGATTCAATCGCTACCATGAGCTTGGACAATATGCCTTGGGTAAGCACAGCACATGGCTCCCACTTGCTTTGTGCAACATGTGTCCAAGACTTGCCTTTTTGCAACGAGTGCATGCACTTCATGCACGTTGGTCTTATTGCAGATTTGCTGAATCTCATTCTGCTTCAAGTGATGGTGTTGGTCGTGCTGCATGATGCTTGCGAGCAGTGACTTGTGCACGCTTACTGCACAGACAGCTTGAAATTTGCTCCTCCAGCTTGCAACTGGCATGTATGCAAGTGACAAGTTAGTGGAATGCAAGAAGTCTGTACTCACAATCATTGCATCACAGCCTGTTTCACCCTGAGTCATGGGACCTGCTGGCAGCATGCAAGTATGCTTCACGCATTGACTTATGAATTGTCATCACAGGAGCTAGGCCTGTGGACAGCCATTGCCTGCCAGCTCATTGTGATGCTTGAGCCGGACATTGTGTACTGTGTAACAGCCGTCAAAGCCATGCAGTATATCCACCATGTGGGTTGGTTGACTAATGCCTTGTCATTGCAGCACCAAGGCTAGGCCTGTGGACAGTCATTCCTTGCCAGCTCATCATCACGCTTGGGCTGGGCATTGTATGCGTGTACTGTGTGGCTGCAGGCAAAGCCATTCAGAATATCCATCATGTGGATTGGTTGACTAATGTCACTGCAGGACCAGCCGGCTAGGCCTGTGGACAGTCATGCCATGCCAGCTCGTCATCATGCTTGGGCTGGACATCGTATGCGTGTACCGTGTGACAGCGAGCAAAGCCATGTAATATGTCTACCAGACTGGTTGCCTGATTGATTGACTTCCCTGCAGGACCGAGGCTAGGCCTGTGGACGGTCATTCCTTGCCAGCTGATTGTCATGCTTGGGTTGGACATCGTGTACTGTGTGACAGCGGGCAAAGCAATGCAGTACGTCTACCAGCACACCTGCAATGGCTACCAAACCCACACCTGCAGGTCCTTTGGACTCTCAGCTTGGATCGCTATCTTTGCCATCATCCAGATGTTTCTCTCAATGGTACATTCTCTGCTCACTTCCCTTGCGCCTGCCAATACAGTCTTGTGATGAGCTCACACTCTTTGTTGAGCTGGGTCTGGACATTGTATACTGTGCAACAGCAGATAAAGCAATTTAGCGTGTCTACCAGCACACCTGTAATGGATACCAAGCCCACACTTGTAAATGCTTTGGACTCTCAATGATGAGTCGTATTGTTTGTCATGCTGGGTCTGTACATTGTGTAGTGTGTGACAGCGGGCAAAGCAATGCAGTATGTGTATCAGCACACCTGCAAATTCTTTGGACTGTCAATTGGGATTGCGATCTTTGCCATCATCCAGATGTTTCTGTGAATGGTAGAAACTCATGCCAACTCCTGCTGCGCCTGTCTCACTGCTGATGAGTCTCACACCCATTTGCAGTTTCTAGCTCTGTCTGCACTTTTGCCATTGCAAGCTTGCATGGTGCCCATGAATCAAATCTGATGCAAATCCGATGTGCCAACGTCTGTGCTGCCCACTGCTACTTTGTCTCTAGGTCTGATCTGTTGTCTCTACCAACCTGTTGGACTACAAACCAAGGCATGTGTCTGTGCGCAGACGTCTGATTGCCATAAGCTAAGTGACGTATCCCTAGCAGCAGCTATCATGTCCAACTGTTACTTCACCATTGCATTTGGTGTTTCTGCACGTGCTGGGCGTCAGCCAGACGCAGATCGCAACCTCCATGCCTTTGCACAGACGTGTCACTTCTCAATCACAAGGACAGCTCCCTGTTATGCTACGCTCAAATTTTGCAAATCGACTATCACACTTTTGTTATGCAGACACCCAATTTCCACAAGCTGAGTGCAGTGTCCCTAGCGGCAGCTATCATGTCCATTAGCTACTCCACAATAGCGATTGGGGTCTCCGCTCATGCTGGCCGCCAGCCAGATGCTGAGTACAATCTTGATGGCTTCACTCGCGCTGAGGGCATTTTTGGCATCTTCAATGCGTTGGGCACAATTGCTTTTGCGTATGGAGGACACAATGTTGTGCTTGAGATCCAGGTGAGAGTGACTTTGCTGTAGTGCCCACTATTTGAGTGGATGTTGCTGTTTTGCGTACACCAGGCTTGCTTGAGGATTCTGAGTGGCCATGCCAGATTGAGTCCATCAGCACAGCATATTGTGACTGCACAGCATGGAGACATGAGGTTAAACTGAACGTATGACTGTCCTGAGTGCAGCACGCATGTCCTTACGACTGTAAATACTTGTGATAGCACGTAAGTTCTTACGATACAAACACTTGTGGATGAACTGCGTGTATCCCTTTCAGTGCATGCACTGATGTACCTTGCTTTCATCAGGCACACACAGGTCTGTTGCATGATGCTGCACTGCATGTGCCGCGCTGCATTGCACTGTATTATTCTGCATATCACAAAAAAGTGCGTTCACAGTCAGGACACTTGCTGCAACAACACTGCAATGTAACACTGGCTTTGATGTTCTGCAGAGTACAATCCCATCCAACCCAAACAAAGGAGTCCAGAATCCCACTGCTAAGCCCATGATGGTAAGCATCCATGCCATGCATCATTTTTCATGCACCAGCTTGTGATGAGCAACAAATCGTCAGGGTCCTTGCACGAAAATCGAGATTAATTGCTGCACTATATGCAATCCACAGCATATCACAGAAGACACATGCAGCTGCAGTGTGGGTAACACTGGCAGACAAAACGTCTTCACAACACATGCCATGTCAAAGTCAAGCAATCAGGCAACTTGCAAGCGTTACAGACTGCATGTACATCTGTGCATACACCTTTGGTCAAGAGCAGTGTTAGTGTTTGCATGGCATGTCGGCAAGCCCATGCTGTCAAAGTGCTGTTATTCTTCCTCATGTTGTACATAGTTTGGTGTGTGGCTTGCATACTTGCTGATTGCCTACTGCTACTGGCATGAAGGGTTTGCTAGCTTATTAAGCTTGTTGTTCTTTTGACGCAGTTTGAATGAAGTGTGGGCTGCATACTTGCTGGTAGCCTTATTGTAAAAATCTTGCCTGCTGTTGTGTACAGTTTGGTGTGTGGCTTGCATACTTGCTGGTAGCCTACTGCTACAGGGGTGTGGGCTGTGTTGGCTGCCAAATTTTTAGTTTCTGTTCATGCAGTTTGGTGTATGGCTTGCATACTTGCTGGTGGCTTACTGCTACTGGGGTGTGGGCTTTGCTGGCTACCATGCCTTTGGCAACAAGACAGGCAGCCAAATCATGTACTCCCTGGGTCACCCCATCTGGGTCATCTGTGTTGCAGAGATCATGATCATTGTCCATGTCTGCGGTAGCTTCCAGGTACATTTGGGTCATCTAATTTGCGATATTGTGTTTCTGTGGCAGCTGTCAGGTCTACCTTCAGTGCTCATCTCTTTACTAAACATGAGACCTTGAAATGGCTGCCAAACCATGTGCTTGCTGGGACACCCTATCTGGGTCATCTGTGTTGCAGAAGTCATGATCATTGTCCATGCCTGTGGTAGCTTCCAGGTATGGCCTCAGCACCCCTCTGCCTCAACACTCCATCAAAGCTCTCTGTGTGACTGAATACTGTTTTGATTTGTTTGTTGTGCCTGTTGCAAGGCATTGCAATCCTGCTCAATGACATGACAAAGGCAGACTATGCGCTTGGTGCAGTACTTCCACCTGTACCTGTGCGCACCAAAATGTATCAGCATATTTCTTGTCACTTGCCTGGTAGAGAAGCTCAATCTGCCTGGCAATGTCAGGTGATCAGGTCACGCTCCTGTCACATAAGCAAGCAGATGCACCACATGTAAATCGGTTTCCACTTGCCTTTTGCAGCAGTTCAATCTGCTTGGCAGTTTCAGGTGATGTCTGTCTGTGCATGCAGGTGTATGCAATGCCGGTCTATGACATGATTGAGTACCAGATAATCAAGATTTTCAGGGGCAGAGTCCCTAATGGCTTCTTCACAAGACTGGTCTACAGGACGATCTACATCATCCTTGTGGCTTTCATTGCCATGACCTTGCCTTTCTTTGGAGGTACAGTAAACTCTCTTTGTAACGACTGCTTTGGTCACCAAGAAATTCGTCCTTACATCAAATTGTCCTTACTCAGAGGGACGACTGCAGTCAGACTGCAGCGACTCATTACCAATGGCGCTGACCTTACATCAAGATTGTCCTTACATTGAGTGTCCTTACAACGAGAGTTTACTGTACGCTGTGTTATGATCATGTAGGATGTCGTTGCACACGTACTGTATTGACTTGTGTTGATTAGCACTTCAGCTGAGATGTCACCTGTGACCTGTCTAAAGCCAAAGCAAGTGCTGATCAGGTAGCTGATCTTGCAATCATGCACAATCATTTGCCTGCAAGTTACTGCAATGCTTGCTGTGCCGGTGTTGGCTCACCTGCAATGCATTGGTGTTTTGTGTGCTGCATATAATGGTGATGGGCTGCAGCTTCATTGCAACTAGTAGACAGGCTGATGCAGTGCTGGCTGCGCATCAATAAACCAACTTACAAAGCAGTAGTACAATGCATGAGTATAGTTTATGTGTTGCGTGTCATGTTGACGCACAACAGCTTTGCCCATGAACAAGACCAAATTGAGATGCGCACATATTCACCTGTGCTTTCAAGTCTCAAAGTCTGACAAGCCACATCCACTTCCCTGCCCTGACCATTGCATATCTTGCTGGATTGATCCATTGCTTGATTGATCTGTTGATGTTTCATATATTGGCTGATTGTTGCTGCAGATCTGCTGGGATTCATCGGAGCTATTGGGTTTGGCCCTTCAGCCTATTGCTTCGCCTCCATGTTCTGGCTGGCAATCAAGAAACCCGGCCCACTGCAATGGCACTTCTGGGCGTCCTACTGATCTGACTGACTGACTGTTGCCGCAGATTTGCTGGGATTCATTGGTGCCATTGGGTTTGGCCCCTCCACCTACTGCTTCCCCTCCATGTTCTGGCTGGCAATCAAGAAACCCGGCCCACTGCAATGGCACTTCTGGGCATCCTGGTTCTGCATCATCATTGGGGTCATCATCACCCTACTGGGCGCTGTGGGAGGAATGCAGGGGATCATTGTTGATGCCTCCAACTATAAGTTTTATCAGTGAACAGCCCGGACGTGCAAATATAGGGGGAAAAGCCAAGAAAGTGATAGTTTTGCATCATCATCAGCATCATCATCACCCTACTGGGCGCTGTGGGCGGAATGCAGGGGATCATTTTGGACGCTTCAAATTACAAGTTCTACCAATAAACAGCCGGCTTGGAGGCAAGAAACAAAGACAGGAAACAACAAAGAAAAGACAAGTCTATTCCATCAGGAGCCTGTGGTATGACAAGAGGCTATGTGAGTAGAAGCAGCCCAGGAACCTACTGCTGGCATGCAACTTACTGTGCGTGCTGGGGAAGCCTTATGCTGAGGTCAGATGTTAAAAAATAAAGGCTTTTGGAAAGTGTGAACGGCTGGCATTACAGCAGCATGGCGTGATGTCAGGGTGAAGTGCAGTGCGAATGCATGTGCTGTTCATCCGTCATCCTGCTGTGTACTATTGCACGAGTCCGATGAGATAAGTATAACATTGATTGCAGATGAGCGCCACACGTTCTGTTTCACCACATGGGACCAAAGTTGCACGACTTCTTATGTTCAGATTTACGCGTAATACCATATAGTTCTTCAGCTAGCTGTACAACAGCATCAGGTTGGAGTGTCTAAGATTTGCGTGATCGGGGCATTGTACAACCCTGTACCTTGTAAAGCATACACGTGAGCCACTTTCTTTGCACAGGACTGACTGCATACTCATCCAGGCGCTTTCTGCCAACACATGCTTGCACCTGTGTGATGCTTTGTGAGACTCACAACGTGAGTGAATGCAGCTTGGCAGCGCTGGGCTGAGACCAGCTAGCTTTGGTGGACGAAGCTTGCTCAAGCTTTTGCGCACTGTGACCTAATGGCGAATGGCTTGTAAGCAGGAATGAATGGAAATTTGCCTTGTTTGCTGCTTGCAATCAATATCATTATAGAAAGTTGACGGCTCTTAAGCTGTGAGACTTCGCAGCAGCGACTGCTATACCTGAATCAGATGCGCGCTTGTCTGGTACAGTAAATTCTCTTTGTAAGGACACTTGATATAAGAACCCTCTCGATGTAAGGACAACGCCATTGGTAAACAATCACTGCATTCTGACTGCACTGGTCCCTCTGAGTAAGGACAATTCGATGTAAGGACAAGGTTCTTGGTATTGAATGGTATTGTATTTGAAAGCAGTTGTTAGTGACCAGACCAAACAAAGAGAGTTTACTGTACCATTGATTGCAGTGCATGTGCATGATATTGCTGATGCTTACCAGGCACAATTTGAAAGTAATGCAGGCAGCAGCCTGGCACAACGGCCTTGCCAGCTTTCTGTTGCATTTCAAACTCTGACATTTGTGACTGTGTTTGTTAACTGCCAGTTTGTTGAGTCACACATTGTCGGTTGCTTGCCAAAGGGCTCTCCAACAGTGACCATTGATTTGGCCCTTTGCTTAGAAGGAGGTGCCTCAGAACTGCTTGCTGCAAATTTAGCAAAAACAAAGTTTTTGTGTCTCTCAAATTACGTCAAAGACCCAGAGTTTACTAAGTTGACGTAACCTGTCCCTGGCCATTTTCCGTAAGGAAGGTGATCGGCATTTTGCGCAACGACGACCCCCGGCGCGCCTCGTCAGATGTAAGGCAGCTCGCAATCTGCTTTAACAAGCTTTGTTCGTTCATTTGCCGGAGTGACTCCTGTGAGCACAGCAGAAACGGCTGTTTAGACCGAAATATATTCCGGGCACTCGAAGCGCTGACTGTCGCCTCTACTGCGCCTGCGATATGTAATCGCACATTGCAATGACTCCTCCCGCCAAGGCCGTCGTGATTGGCGGCAGCGTCGGTGGCGTCAGTACAGCTGTGGCTCTGGTGAAAGCCGGATGCGAAGTCACGGTGTTGGAAAGAGCAGCTGCGGTGGTTGCAACGACTGGAGCGGTGTGTTTGCACGCGCTGCTGCTTTCGTGTAAGCGACACGCGTTCCCGCGCCTTGCGTTCGATAGTCACCCAAGCGATGCATGTGCACAGGGGCTTGGATTGGATCCAAAGACTTGTAATGCTATGGTTCGACTGGGACTGCAGCATGCTTTTGAGCAGCATAGTGATGCAATACCAACTGAAGAATACCGCTGGATAGATAACAAAAGCAAGACTGCAATCAGTCTCATCCAAAATCATAAGCACTTGCACCGCAGGTGTGATTCAGTTGATCGCAACATTTGTCATTGCATTGCATGTATATTGCTGCTGAATGCTGCTTTGCATGAAATGACTTGTTTCAAATCTGCCAAAGAATTGTTTGGAGTATTTTCTGAGCAGTTTTGTGTTTGCATCCCATGAGTGACAGTTCCTGCCCTTCATCAAGCGGATCATCTCTCATGTTTGTCAAAGCAGTTCGAGCAAATGCAGCCCAGTCATCAAGGCCGCAAGACCTTCTCTGCACAAACATGTCATTGATTCTAAGCAACAAAGCTCATTCATGTAATATTCAATCACTGCTTACCTTTGGCCTGTACTGTGATACTGAATGTGCTGTCTGCTGCAGCATGTTTGGGGTGACTTGCATCGGCACTTTGTAATCTGCTGCAGCATGTTTGAGTGGTTTCCATCTGCTTATCATGGAATTTTGCTGCAACATGCTTTAGAGAAACTTGCATGGGCTTTTCCAATGTGTCTCTGCTGTCGGCTGTTCTCTCACTTTGCTTCTCTGTGACCAAGGCTCATTTTGCTGTCTGCTGCAGCATGCTTTGGAGTGACCTTCATCGACTTCTCATTGAGTCTCTGCCAAAGGGCACAGTCAAGTTCAACCAGAAGGTCATCTTTCTGGAGCAAGATGAGACAGGCGTGACTGTCACAACTGACACACCTCAAGGCCAGCAGGTGTTCCACAGTGACATTGTGATTGCTGCCGATGGGGTGGGGTCATTTGCACGCAAGCAACTGGTGCCTGGAGACCAACGCAGGTGACTGGTTTTCTTGTTGAACATGATCAAGTCTGCGTAGTGGTGACAGGCTCCTTGAGCATCAAATCAGTTATCACTGCATCAATCATCAGAGTTGCAGAAAAACTTTCTGACCAAGAGGTTGGCAAACGGGGTAATCAACTGTAGTAGTAGATTCATGATCTGTGAACGTATTCTCTTGGACAGCAGTGGTGCAGGTTTGCTATACAGCACACCTGACTGCATTGTCATCATTGCTTGCATGAAAGTTTCATAACCTGCCAGCTGCGCCCAGAAGCATTGAGTCGTCTTGAGGCAGCTACATGATTGTCTGCTCACTTCCTTGATCAATTGGTGCATGATCATGGCAGAAATGCATTGCAGGTATTCAGGCATGGTTGCATGGAGAGGAGTGGTAGATGGCAACGCTCACCTTGAGCTTCTACAAGAGCTACAAGCAGACTTCACCACTCTTGGCAAGGGCATCATCTTTGACATTGCGGACAGATGCATGAACCTGATCTACATGATCCCAGGCAATCGTATCAATTGGCTGTGGTGAGTCATGTGCTCCCATGCATTATCATGTGTTTCAATGCATTGTCACCTGGTCGCCAGCCAAAGCTGATAGCTGATAGCTAGGCAAAGACACTGTCTTTGACATTGCAGACAGATGCATGAACCTAGTCTCCATAATTCCAGGCAATCAAATCAACTGGCTGTGGTGAGTCATGCACTCCCGTGCATTATCATCTGCTTCAATGCATTGTCACATAGTGAATTGTCACAGCTGATAGCTGATGGCGGGCTCTGGTGTTATCTTTGACATTGCAGACAGATGCATGAACCTAATCTACATGATATCAGGCAATCGCGTCAACTGTCTATGGTGAGTCATATGCTCCATTGCATTTTGACCTGGTGCTGAGTCAAGTGGCTGGAGTGAGCGAGTGAATTGTGTATGCTTAAGTGACTTATGAGTGAGTGAGAGAGAGTGGGTCAGTGGGTGAGTGAGTGTGCGTGAGTGACTTATGAGTGAGTGAGTGAGTGAGTGAGTGAGTGAGTGAGTGAGTGAGTGAGTGAGTGAGTGAGTGAGTGAGTGAGTGAGTGAGCTGTTTGGTGGCCAAACACAATCACTTGCGCTTTCAAGCCAGGATGTTGAACGAGTTACATTGGCTCTTCACCTCAAATTCTCAAGTCTATTGCGCAAGTGAGGGTGTCTATGAGTGGGTCAGTGCACAAGTGCAGGTATTGGGATGCTGAACATACACATAGCAAAAATGCTAGCTAGTTAGCCAAGGCCTTTCAGCCTTGCTAGGTATGCATTGTCGCCGACCGACCCTCAGTCTTTGAGCTGAGACAGAAGAATCATAACAGATTATGAGCTTTTACTGAGTTCAGCATGCGTATCTAGTCTTTTCAAATGCAGAGTCGCTACTGTTTACATTGTCACTCTTTCCGTCGCAGCATCAGCAATAGTGAATCAGTCAGTGGGTCACTGCTAGCCACTGCATGGCTAGCTGATGCATACAGGGCTATGAGAGGCACTCAAGCTTGTAGTCCTGCACCTCGAGAGGCTAATATGCAATGTTGATTGGTAACATTGCATACAACCCAAGTGTGTGCTGCATGGCCACCTATGACATGCACGGCTTTGCCATGCACTTGACCTTCAATCAATCAATCAATCAATTTTACTGTCCTTGGGGACCCAACAGGGGGGTCAACAGCCAATATCAATAATGAATTAATGCAAATCACACCTAAACTAAAATAAGCATGCAATAGATTGTCTCGGCGTTTGTCAACAGAGCACCTAGATAGCTAGGGCATGTGGGAGAGGTGCTAGTGCTGCGACGCCACTCACACACTACTACACCTTAATTGTCTTTGATGTTCTTAACAAAGCATCAAGAAGTGCCAGGAATATAATGAAGGAAGATGCTAGTGCTGTGACATCACTACCACCTTAAGCCTAGGTACGAAAAGCTGTCTTCAGCCTGCTGACACCAGTGGGACATAACCTAGCCAGCACTGCTGAGCCCATGCCCTGAAGCAGACCTTGCATGCGGCATGTTGTGAGGATCACAAGCCATGTGCATTGGCTCGCAGTGAGCATGTATTTTGCCCTCAGCACTCAGTATGAAGCACAACTGTTAGCTGATTGGCCCCAGGGCATCTGCCCTACTGACAAGCCCACTCTGCTGATCTCACTGCACAAGTGCAGGTATCGAGATGCCGAAGAGCCACAGCTACCAGGCCATTCTGTGACAGTGCGGCCGAATGAAGCAGACATGAAGAAGCTGTATCATGACGCAGAGGAGACATGGACTCCTGCATTTGTGAAGCTGATCAAGGTCAGGTCGCACTTGCATATTGGTTTTTCAAAGTTAGTGTCATGGTCTTGGCTGTCTTCAGGTTTTAACACATGCAATCAGATTTGTTGGCTGGCCAAAGCATGTAATCTCTGCCCTCTCTCTTTGAGAGCAAAGCAACAGCAGCAAGCGTCGCATCTGATTGCGCTTGGTAGTGCCAATGTGTCATGACTGTCATCACATTAATTGGATTTGAATGTCTCTAGCACACCTGGCTCTAAGCAACAATGCTGAGGACAATTTTGCTTACTCCATTACACAAAGCATGCTGCAACACATGCTCACAGATATGCACAATTTGCTATTTTGTAGGCCTCTGCACTGCAGAACAAGTACAATCAGGCTCAGTGTGCATGATACATGATTTTTCTATGCTACTGATGAAATGTGACACTGACATGACAGCCTATGTACAGACTACAAAGGCGCCTTTCATGAATGTGATCTACGACAAGGATCCCATCAAGAAATGGGTGTTTGGCAGAGTTGCCTTGATGGGAGAGGCCGCCCACCCCACCACCCCTCATGGGTCTAGGAGGTGAGCCCCTCCCGCCCCCTCTGGCCCCCTCGCCGTCCCCCTCTCCCCCCCACCCCTTCTTGACCAAAGCCCTTCTTTTGCCCCACCCACCCACCCTTTCAATCAGGCATGACGCAAGTTCTCACACCTGACTACAAGATGGTATGCTATGGGTCAGGTTTGTAAAATTGCTGTTCATGATAGACGCTGCAACGCACATCTTGTATTTGAGTTGACTCATTCCCATAGATGTCATACGTACCCATGTTGCTTCATCATCAAGCAAGTTTGCACCAGACACTTGTCAGCTCTGATGGCCTCTTTTGCCTTGTTCTACGCAGCACCAGCATGTGCGCATGTTGCTGTGTAGTGATGCAAGATGGATTTGCAAGACTGCCTTCTGACATGCCTGCCTTACATGTTCCTTGACAATAACAACAGTATGTTTCATGCAGCACTAACATGTCCATTCAAGACGCTGACTGCCTTGGACGGTGTCTAGAAGCTCATTTAGAAGACCCGGTTGCTGCCCTGCATCAGTATCAGGCAGAAAGGATTCCCCAAACCACTCAAGAGGTGCGTACATGAGTCACAGGCCATACTGATGGCAAGTGTTTTGCCATGTCGACTTCAGCAACACTAATCTGTACTGCATCTTTGCATGAGCTGGCCAACTAGCCTTCTCAACGGGGATTGAAACCATCCTTGACAGCTTGAGGCAGCACATGTGTTACACATGTGATACAATTGCAATGCAGGTCGCGACAAAGTTGCATAAGCTAGTGGACTTAGCCTAATTGCATCGAACAGTTATGTCTGTTCTGTAACACAGGTGCTGTTTTCAAGACATGTTGGAGAATTGCGCCAGGGGCGTTGGTTCGATCCGATCAAGTTTGACTGGCCCAGCCAAAGCGAGGAAGTGAAGTACTTGTTGCTAAACGCTGGGCAGAAAGAGAAAGACTACAAACAGCTAGCCACAGAGCTGTTGGGTAATGCAAAATTCATTGGTGTGGGTGTTGATGGCAAAAGCGCTCCTTTGGCAATTAGTGAGGAGTGAAATGTCTACTGAGCGACGCCAAGTTCCGCGGGCGAGGTCTATGTGGCACAAGTGGCCTTTGGCAGTCAGCGTGGAGTGAAACATATATATTTGCATATATACCTGTCAACTCCTCGGCAATGCCTCAGCAATAGCCCATGCCTCAATTCATATAGCTGTGACGGTCAGTGTTAAGGGGATCAGGAAAGAGGGGCCAAAGGATGATGTGTGTTTTTTCTGAGAAGACTGTGTCTCACCTAAATGCAAGGTATGGGCATGGCAATGGACGAAGCACACATCGAATTTAGCTTGCAGTGCAATCAGTAATCTAGGTAGCAAATGTGTGACTGTACTGCCCAAATCTGTGCAGAAACTGCTGATTAGCTTCTGCTGCGTGTTGTGTCCATAAAGATTGAGTTGGCGCAAGAGCCACAAAGGTATAGAGTCCATCACTGCTGACCTGGCAGGACATGACTGCTATACACGCCTTTTTGAGCGGTGAGCTTGAGTACAATGAAGGGCTATGATCAGCCTGTTTCACATGGCTCATGTCTTGTACCGTGAATGTTGAAGCTTCACAACAAGCCATGCTTCATAACTTGAGGCAGACGTAGCAGCTACATCAATGTACAAAACGTGCGAGACCGCGTCTTCTTGTAATGGTGTTTGCAACTCCGTTCTGCTGTGGCCATTATGCACTCGCCAATCTGCCATGCATGTCTCTGCAATTGCAACTGACATGCCATGAAATCACGTGCTTCAGACTTCAAGACCACAGCGTTGCTGATCAGCATCTGACGTATCGTCAGAATGTTGGAGCCGATGGCCGCACTGTTTGCGTAACAGTATGAGAGCATTTGCTGTATGACATCGAGCGGCCTCCATGTGTTACACCTGAGGCGCTGCAAGCTGCAAGCATGCCGTTTACAACAGAGTAAGCTTTCTCGCTACCGTATCGCCATGGAAGCTGCCAGTCTCGTGGCATTGATCTGATTCTGCTGCTGTAGATCGGCGCTGGGCTTCCAGCAAGGTCCCTTGCTGTTCGCTGCACCAGAAGCGATCGCCTCTATCAGGGGAAATCACCTGTGCTTCCAAGGGCAGACAACCAAGCAGGTATGCTTGCTTGTTCGTGGCTGCATTTTGCGCGTCTGAACTCTGAGCAGCTACTGTTGAATGCAGTTCTTGCTGCGTGGAGCAGCAAGGGGTATAGAATGCTTTCACGCCAACAAAGCTCATGGGCTTGTTGCATATGCAGAAAAGGTAAGATAGTATTTCACTCCCGTTTGATCCTCACGAAGCAAATGTCAAATCAGCTTGCCTGTGCAAACAGGGTCTGGCGCCTCAGCTGCATGTGCACAGCATACACGGTCTGAAGCTGATCAAGACGATCAGCTGGAGCACGCAAGCAGGCTATGCAGCAATCTGTCTATCAGCCGATGGTAAACGTCTTGCAACACTTGAGCAAGAGCAACCTAGCCGGCTCATTGTTTGGGACTGGCGTGAGGTCAGATTTCTGCTCATCCACCCTTGCTAGCATATTTGTGAGTTGGCTCCATGCATGTAGCTTGATTGTGCAAGCAGCTGCACATGCATTGCTGATGTTGTTGCTCGCTCATGTACCCAGCACTAGTGCCTCACGGCCGCCACAGCCGCTGTTGAGTACGCAAGCACTTCGCCAGCAGAGTGACTGGGCACATTAATGCTGCCTTAGAAACTGCCTACTCTGGTTTGTTTGTCAAGGTATCTGAGGGAAAATTGTCCATGACTTGTCAGCTTTCAGTCAATGTGTAACATGTCATTGCCAGGGCACCGAGCTATACAGTGGGCAGATAGAGCAAGGCGCCTCACAAATCAGCTTTCATCCATATGATCCAGACCTGCTGTGCTGCCTGGGGTATGGCCAAAGTTCCCTGTGGCATGTTGACAAGCTGCTGGACCAAGACCAGTTCAGACAGATTCCTTTGCCGACGCCAGGTAACGCTTCTGCCACACAGTCAAATCTCATGCTGTATGACTCAGTGTGCAGGTCAGCTACTAGTCCCATAGTACAGTTCAGCAAGGAGACCCTTGTTCCGACTGGGCCGCTAGCAAGCGGCAGTTTGTACAAAGCAACACATCATCTTACTCAAAAGGACATTAGGCGAATCGCTGTGCCAATGCCGTGTCTGCAACACAGCTTTACGCCAGCAAGGCAACACTGGGCAGCATGGATTTTTGCTCAGAAGCATATTTGACAACGTGCTGGGGCCTCAACATGGTGCTATCTTATGCTATTGTACCAGCACCGCAAGCCTTTCTCACGCAGGACAGCACAGCACAGCTCGGCACAGGGCAGCACGGCATGATACGGCACAGAATAGCACCGCACAGCACTGTAAAGCACGGCCCCGCACGACACCATGTAGCATAGCACTGCACAGCCCAGCATAGCACAGCCAGCAGTATCAAGGGCATCCAGAGCAACCGTTTTGATGTAATTGATGCTCCTCGCTCAGCGATATTGGCTTCTGTTATCCAGCATCTCCTATGTGGATAGAGTGTGGCACGGCTTGCACAATGGGGTCTCCACAAGGGCTGCAGGCGACACAGTTTGTTAGTTGTCCTAGTGCCCATCACTGCAAATCAGAAGTCACCTGCTGGTCTCGTGGGTATTTTGATGTACTGCCTGCCTGCAGACACATGAACGTCTTTCTGTGTTGCAATGACATACAACGTCAATGCAACCCTTGCTGCATACAGGGCTGCAGCCAACATGTACTGCCTGGATGCCAGACAGCCTGTACATCGGCACAGCTTCAGGGCAGCTGTGCAGCATTGTCACAGACAAGCTTTTGACTGGAAGAGGACAGCGTGCACCGCAGGCAGGTCCAATTGCCCAAGCAGAGGGGCTGTTTCAGCAGGGCCCCACCCAAGATGCAGCAGGTCAAGCGCCGCTGCCTGTAGTGGCACAGCTGGATTGGACTGGGCAGCTTGTACACATTGAGGCTGTAGCTGTGAACAAGGACTGTGTGGCTGTGGCTGGCCATTGTCCCATCATCAGGTATGTCATTTCCTTCAGTTTGTGAGACATTGTCTGGTCACTCAGACGCAGTGAGTCAGCCTCTGTTACCACTGCAAAAAGTGAATTCTGTGGAGGACATCCGCAGCCTGGTTTTTCAAGGCACTCGAGCGTGCAAAGCCGGCAGTTGGACCCATGTCTCGAAAAAGGCCTGTTTGACCTGTTCACTGATTGTGGCACAGGCTGTTCAGTCACTCAGAGACAGGCCAGCTTCTGTCCTTGCTGCATGAGGTGGACATGGCTGTGGTGGGCATCTGCAGCCTAGCCTTGCAGCAGGTCAATACACAAACCTGGCAGTCCATGGACCCTCATCATCAAGTAAAGGAATGACAAAAATGAAACTTTCATGACCAGTCAGTGAAATGCTGTGCAGATTGTTGAGTCACTCAGCCGCCGGCCAGCCTCTGGCCCTGCTACATGAGGTGGACATTGCTGTGGTGGGCATCTGTAGCCTAGCCTTTGGTTCAGCCCACTGTCTTTAATGTCCCGTATAAATTGTAATGACGATGAAAAGGCTTGCATGGCTGAGCATCTGACTGTCATTCAGGTTATTCAGTCACTCAGAGGCAGGCCAGCCTCTGTCCCTGCTGCATGAGGTGGACATTGCTGTGGTGGGCATCTGTAGCTTGGCCTTTGGAGGGGCACACTACACAAAGCTGGCAATTGGGTCCATGGAAGCCTCCACCCATATTGTCCAGCTTGCCCACTCTGCAGACGGCTTGCACAATCCTCCAGAGGTGTGTGTCGCTTTCACAAATCCCTGTGAGAAACAATTCTCTTTTGTTGCCCTACTTAGAGTGTTCCCGTCATTACTGTTGTGCTGGCCTACACTTGCAGTGCACAGCCAATCCAATCTGCAGATGGGCTGCACAAAGCCTAAGAGCCATTTTTCCTTGTGAAGCCCACGTGATGAATGGTTGACGATCAAGGGCAGACTCTTGCTCCTGTGCTTCTACCTCATGCTGAACGCAATGGTATGATTGCAGATAGCACAGCCTGGTGATGCTCACTTAGGGCAGACGCGTGTCCTTAGGCTTCTACCTTTCAATGACTGCAATAATGCCAATCATGACTGCAGTGATATCATTGCAGGCAACACAGTTTGGCAACTGCTACTCAGGCCAGATCGATGCTCGGGCGCTCTGTTTGGTAGTGACTGCAATCACATTCATGATGGTCGCAGTGGTACAGATTGCCAACAATGACTCAGGGCAGGTCCACTCCCCTGTGCTTATAGCTTGTAGGCTCTGCCTTATAATCCCTGCATTGTATGATTGCAAACGATGCATTTTGTTGACTACCACTCAGGGCAGGAGTCATGCATCAGCTGCCCTACCTTATGCTGATTGGACGTCCCACCAGCGTCACACCCTACCCCACGGCTGCCACATGCGCCCTGAGAGTTGCGAAGAACCTCAGCGAACCCTGTTGTGTGCGGTCGCAGCTGAACGCAGAGAACCATTATGTCACGTTCCGTTGAATTGGGGCGTCCCAATATGTTTGCAGTGACATTCAAAATGGCTGTGGTCATATGACTGCAGGTGACACAGTTTGGTGACTATCACTCAGGCCAGATCCATGCATCAGGGGCTCTGCCTGATGGACGCCACATTGCCACAGCTGGGGAGGACGGCTCCATTCGCCTGTGGAACATACACACGCGCCGCTGCACCTGCCACCGCACCTTTTCCACTGCTCAAGTGTGAGCTGATCGTACTGCACTGACACACTGTGTGGCGCCATGCACTGCCTGTGACCAGCATTGTCACAGGAAAACAATGTTTTCATGTTGCATGCTGGCCAAATGCACGGTGACAATGCTTGCCGTCAATTGCAAACTTTTTGTATAGACAGACTCTGTTACATTGCCTGATGGTTGGACTGTGGTGTGCAAGCCCACAATGAAATGTAAATCCATCTTCTCATCCAACACCACAAAGTCGCCTGTGCTGCAAGAGCAAAGCTGTCGCCGGTGCTAAAGTTGCAAATCATTCACAGGATAGCATTTTCCACAAAATCATGACTGCCATGTGCATGGCACATTGCCACTCACATAGCAGAGCTCTTGACCAGACTTTCACCTCATGCTGAATGGGTCCTGTATTGCCAGTCTCAACTATCCACCACTGCAACACCGAATGCATTTGCGCTGTCCCTTTGCTGTTTCTTGCACAGTACATGAGCTCAGTTGACCCAGCAAAAATAATCTTTGTTTCTAGCAGTGATAGGTTCAACAGGCTGAACCAAGGCGTCTCTGTCAAAACAGTGCTGGTACCTTGCTGGCTTGATGCAGGTGCATGGCCAGCAGCATGCAGAACAGTGTGGTGGCCTTAGGTTCTGACTCAGGAGTAGTAAGGCTAGTGGATGCAGCCTTCACCTGCCTTACAGTGGTGTTCAGAGCCAGGCTGCACGAGGGCGCTATCAACAGCCTAGCCTTCAGCCCAGACGCAAGGACCCTGGCTATTATTGCTGGGACCAGGTGGGATGCGCACCCAAGTCTTCAGTGCAAAGATGCCTGTGATTGTGACTCCCAGGCGGCAACAGCTGCGCAGAGATGTTGAGCACACCAAACTAGCTGAGCAGCTGCATTGCCTGTGCATAGCACCCACAGGCTGCAAAGCAAAGATGCCTGTGATTGTGAGTCCCAGATGGCAACAGCTGCGCAGGAATGTTGAGCACACCAGACTAGCTGAGCAGCTGCATTGCCTGTGCATAGCACTCACAAGCTGCAGTGCAAAGATGCCTGTGATTGTGACTCCCACGCGGCAACAGCTGCGCAGAGATATTGAGCACACCAGACTAGCTGAGCAGCTGCATTGCCTGTGCACAGCACCCACAGGCTGCAGCAGCTTTGCTGGCAAACAAAGTTCCAAGCAATGTCTTGCATTGTGCACAGTCTGATTTCATGGGTTTCGAGGCGGCATCAACTGTGCAGAGGTTTGTGGCCTACGCAATGCTAGCTGAGCAGCCACTGCGTATTGCCAATACACTCTTAGGCTTCAGCAGCTTTGCTGGCAAACAGAGCTCCAAGCAATGTCCTGCATCGTGCACTGTCTGTTTTTATGGACTTGGAGGAGGCATCAAGTCTGCCAAGGGTTGTGGGCTACACCATACTAGCTGAGCAGTTGCTGTGTATTGCCAATACACCCACATGCTGCAGCCACTGTTTTGCATGCACAAACGCACTCTGAGCACTGTCCTGCTTTATGCAGAGTCTGGTTTATGGCCTTGCAAGAGGCGCCCAGCGTGCCCAGAGTTGTTGGGTACACCATACTAGCTGAGCAGCTGCTGTGCATTGCCTGGACACAGCACCCAAATAGTACAGCTACAGCTTTGCGTGCCCAGGTAGATCTTCGCATGCTGATGTCTGCTTGATGCAGGGTTTGGTTCATGGCCTTGGAAGAGGCACCTAGTGTGCCTAGGGTTGCTGGGTACACTGTACTAGCTGAGCAGCCGCTGTGCATTGCCTGGACACAGCACCCGCATAGTGCAGTGCTGCTGGTGTCCCTACCCTCCCAGACCCTGCTGGGGTTAACCCTGGACCTCACGAGACCTCCAGAAGGTGTGCATTATGCCACTCTACTAGCATAAACAATGAAAATTCTTACAATTGCCTTGTGTCAGCGTGCTGGAGGCCCAACCCCTGTGTTGACACTATGCTCATTGGCATATCGGCCATGCTCATCACGCATGTACAGTGCTCAAATTTTCCATGTACATTACCATTGCGGTTGCAGCAGACTTTACTGCAACTCAAAACATGCATGTGGTAAGTATGTTACATCACCTTGTGCCTGAATTTGAGCAACAGCATGGAATGTATCTGACGGGTACGCTGTGCGATGTCAGTTCACTGCAAGCAATAGTCATGCAAGCATGTAGTCAATCACATACACCGTGCAGGCAAGGATCTGGAGCTGCCATCAGCAGCAGTGGCCACCGCTTCACTCCAGCTAGACCAGCCACTGCTGCACATGGTCACCCCAGCTGTGGCCGCCGATGCTCCTCCAATAGTCATGGGCATGAGCCCTGACAGGGTGGTTAAGCGCTATAGCTTACCCAAGGAGGTAGCTGGTTGGATTGCCTTGAAGGGCAAACGTCTTGAGCCTCTCTCCACATGCCCTGGCCCACAAAAGGTATAGCTGCGCTGCTCTTGGTTGCCTGACATTGCTTGCTTGCTTGCTTGCTTCATTGCCTGCTTGCCTGCTTGCCTGCTTGCTTGCTTGCCTGCTTGCCCGCCTGCTTGCCTGCTTGCTTGCTTGCTTGCTTGCTTGCTTGCTTGCTTGCTTGCTTGCTTGAGTCCTTAACATCCATGGGTTCCTGACATTGTATCATGACCTAGCTTCCTGTGCAGGCCAGAGGGCTGTTGCGCGCCACCACAAACGGCGTGATTCTGGCAGTTGCTTCTGCAGACGCACCCTCAATTTGCACCACAGCCAGCTGAAGACAGCTACTCTTGATCAATTTAGTCAGTTGAGTGCTGAACAAGCTTCTTACACAGGCTGGAGGGCACTTGTGTGCGACCATCAATGGCGTCATGCTGGCAGTTGCCTCTGCAGATGGCGCCCTCGCCTTGCACCACAGCCAGCTGAAGTCAGCCAGAGCCCAGACCGTCATCCCAGCGGTCCATGACATGTGGGCAGGTCAGACCTGATCCCTGCACCTAGCTTGAATGCACATGCAGTGTGCCGCAACTGTCATGTCACAATCTGCAAGCAGGATGCTTGCTGCATCTGGAAGCTGGTCCAGCTTGTGCAGCCTCTGCTGAAGGCAAGAGACAGGGGCAGAGCATTGCTTGCATGCAGACACATTGTCACTGGACTGGTCTGCTGCTCAAGTCTGCAATGGTAGCACACCGCATACATTTGCTGCCAAGGTCGCATGCAATGACAAGGCCGAAAGAAGCAGCAACTTGATGACTGCAGGGGGCATCAGCACTGTGATTTGCAGCGCTACAGGGCAGTTCTGCCTGACAGCTGGGCTAGACGGTACAGTGCTACTTCGCACTGTCAACGACAAAGTATAGCCCAAAGCAATCTCCTCGAAAAGATATCATGCATCATGCTTGATTTGCAGGGGCCAACAGCACTGTGAGCTTGCCTGGCAGCTGATTCAGACGGCACAGTGTGAATGACGCAGACAGAGCCTATATCAGTCCACTGCCAAATCAGGCAAGGCTGATGATAATGCTTGGATTGCAGGGGGCATCAGTACTGTGAGTTTCAGTGCCACAGGGTAGTTCTGCCAGACAGCTGGGCTAGACGGCACAGTCCTTCTGCACACTGTCAACGACACAGATAGAGCCCATGTTAGCCCGCTGCCAAAACAGGCAAGGCTGACGATAATGCTTGGATTGCAGGGGGCATCAGTACTGTGAGTTTCAGTGCCACAGGGCAGTTCTGCCTGACAGCTGGGCTAGACGGCACAGTCCTTCTGCACACTGTCAACGACACAGATAGAGCCCATGTCAGCCCGCTGCCTAAACAAGCCAAGGTCAACGATGACATGCAAGACTTTGATGCTGTGGATGAAGCCACTGAAGCCACAGAGGTAGGCAATTAGTGAAAAGTATAACAGTATTTGAGCAATGCACATGTGCATGAGAAGCATGCATCATGTCAGACGCTATACGTAAAGTGTGCCTGACAGGCATCAGAGCTGTGAGGCCAAAAACAGGCACCACAGGAATGCAGCAGCTGACAGTGTCTGTCAATACCTCAGCAGGTGTTTTGACTTACGTACCACAATTCAAGCACAGCATTCATGCAGTATTGTGAGAAACCGGACAATCAGCCCTCAGCTATCACGCTTTGTACAGTCTGTCTTGAACAGGAACTGCTGCTGTGCAGGATGCAGACTATGCTGAGGGCATTTTGAAGGCAAAGCCCTCTCCAGAAATGCTTCAGGCCCGTGCTCACATCCTAGATCAGCTAGCGTCCATCCACGACCGCATCACGCAAGTCCTGTCTCAAAACGAGCATGCAGCGGCGCGCGAGCAAATGCCTCACCAGGAGCTTGTGGTTGATAGTGCGGTTATGGGTGGGCTCAAAGCCCTAGGCCAGGCTAGGGTTGCTGCCCTTAGGGCAGCTATGGCTAGGGCAGGGCTGAATCAAAGCATAATCTGGGACCGATTGAAGCAGCTGGGATGGGACACCATGGAAGTCCATCAGACAACGCTCACAGGCATCAGAAACGATACAGAGGCAAGCAGTTTTTTAGATAATGTGCTCACCATACAATAGATTCTACTGCGTAGTTGATGATATCAAGGAGTCCCAGTTACAAAAGTACCATGTCAGCGCTCAAGCATACAACGCTTTGTACTAAATGCCAATCTGAGCTCATTACAACTTTGCATGTCACTCTGAAATGTGCAGCACGGCCAGTGAACATTGTCACAGCCACTTGTGACACTGCCCCTATACTGTAACTTAGTCAGTACTCATCCTGACAATTTGATTTGCCATTCACATCAGCAGCTCAAGATGACAAGTTGCTACTGTGAGAAATGTCACTTTTGCCGGGCAGTCATCATCATCATCATAACCCAAGCGTCTACAGCATGCGACACACAATGCAAGCAACAATACCACTTCTGTGCCGCGTTCACTTGACATCTTGTCAATTCCCAATCTCATTCAAACAGTGAAATTGCAGGTGGGCAACTTTGCAGTGGCCAACAGCAGTGAAGAGGAGTCTGTGCTGGACAAGCTGGTGCTTCTTCATCAGCAAAGCCTGGCAGACCCAGCCCCACAGGTGATCCTTTCAACCTTACCATGGCGCCGAGGTTCTTATCAGTCTGCTCTGTAGCGAATTAGCGCAAGAGCAACATCCCGAAGTGAGTTGTGTCAAAGTGGCAGCTTCAGTTTGGTATCAGCTACAAGGCAACATCACTGCAGTGATTGCTTGATGGTTGTCTGATTGCTTGGGTATACAATCAGCGTTACTGCTTGCTGTTCAAGGCAATTCCAGTCCAATGTTGTCTGAGGAGCAAATCCACAAATCCCATATCAAGACTTTGTGGGCATTCCTGTCTTGAGCAGATACACATAGCAAAGGTAGGTGTATGACTGCTGCTCCCCACGCTTCGCCACCTTCCACAGCCGCGCTCTTATTCCCATTACATGGCAAGCAAGGAGCTCATGATCTTCCAGCTGTCTGCAGGCAAGCTGCAGGCAGCAATGCCACCTCACTGTTTGGCCAACAGGGTGTGGGGTCAATGCTCTCACCCAACCCCAGACAAGCCTGCCCATTCCCCTCCTTTCCCATCTTCAATACATGATACTCTAGAAGGACTCGCTATTGGAGCTGTTTGCAGGCAAGCATTCAAGCTGTAAGCAGCAATGCCACCTCAGCGTTTGGTCAACAGAGTGTGGGTCAATGCTCTCATCCACCCCTAGACAAGCAACCCCCTCCATCATCTCCCAACTTATGGCAAGCTGAAACTCCAAAGTGCTCCTGCTTTCTGCAGGCAAGCATACAAGCTGCAGGCAGCAGTGCCACCTCGTTGTTTGGCCAACAGAGTGTGGGGTCAATGCTCTCACCCACCCCCAGACAAGCACCCCCCTCCATCTTCTCCAGAACCCAGCAGGACCCTGCCCAGAACAGCCCTGCCCCAAGCAGTGCTGCCCTGCCCTCGGCCCTCAGCCCTGGGACTACTGCCCTCAGCTCCCAGGAGTTAGCTGTGGCTCAGAGGCTGGGTTTGGATGGTGCCCTGCTGCCTGCTGGGAGGAGAGGACTGCAAGCGCATGCCGTGCAGCAAGAAATACGAAATATCAAGGTATGCAACATTGTGCGCGGGCTGTTCAACAAAGAAAATGTCCATGTTATTGTGTCCTGCAGCTCCATGCAGCAGCACATCAACACAATGGAATCATGTTCCTGTAATTGGATGTCAAAGTCGTAAAGGCGTTGATGCTACTGGTGCTGTGCGGTGCCTTGAGAAGACTTGAGAAGTTGTTTGTTATATACAGTTCACTGCTGCAGTTGACAAGTTGGCAGGCGACAGCAAACCTGAGTCTGACTCTGCTGGAGCCTGGGCAAGCTGCATTCTCTGAGCAATCTGTCTGTAGTCAACTGCAACCTGCAATTTGCGTTCTGCTCTTCTCATTCAGCAGGTGGTATGGTCACTTTTGCAGCATGTCAGACAACAAATTGCCTAAAATCATGATGTTTGGTCGGGTCAAGAGCCCAAACCCACGGGGCCGATCTAGGAAGATATGGGACGACATTGTTATGTCTCTTACGTGTTGAACATTAATCGCCCTTATTGTGACGCTCAGAACAAGCCAGCCTGGCGGGATAGGACTTGCGCCACACACCCCTAGCACATGCGCTGGAAAGTGTAACCTTCATTATTACTATTATTATTTAGCAGGCCCCCTGCCTGCATGACCTCAGTTTACATCTCCCCCTGGTAGCTCAACAGTCCAGACCCAAGTCAGCCAGTACAAGCTGCACAAACAAATCAAGGTCATGCCTGATTGAAAGCTGGAACAGCAAATAACAACAAATGTCGCCTGTCACACATTTGACACCTGTGCAGGCAGACTTCAGCAAACATTGTGCCGTTTTGACAGCACAAAGCAAGGTTGAATTCACATCAGAAGCTTACAATGCAAGAACAAAGCTGAGACTGTACAGCAAGCTTTGTCATATTAGCTGATCATTGTGCAGGCAGACTTCAACAAGCAGTTTGCTGCTGCTCAGAAGACCAGGCAGGCTGAGGTTGACAAAATCTCTGAGGCCAACGACCGCATGACTGAGGTATGGGAGGAGCTGGCAAGATTAGGATCTGCTGTCTCAGACAAGACCCTCTTTGAGCCAAAGCCTAACATTGAAGACATACAGGACGCTGTCCTGAATGTCAAGGTACTGAAGCTGACTGTGGAGCTTGCATAACAAAGTTCTTGCTGCCAAATAGTGTCAAGCCAACCATGCCTTGCATCTTGGTTTGCATGTGAAGTCTGAGATAGAGTTCCTGTTCCTTTCAGGGCAATGCCATCCAGCATCAAACCTGTCCAAATTGTTACTCGCATCACAAGATAGTTGCAGTCGGCATTTGTCTGGTCCCCACTTGCAACTGTGAAAGTGCAGGACTCAGAGATCCAAGTGCCTCGGTACCTTTCAGCGCAAGAACGTGCCCGCCAAGCAGCAGACCAGGCAGAAGAGGAGGCACGCGCCAGGGCACATGCAGCCAATGACATCAGCACTCGGGCACTGAAGCAGATGATGAACGGAAGCCCCACAGCTGCTGCTGGTGGGGAGGTGCAGGTGGCTGTCGTCAAGCCCCCCTGGATGGAGGGGGACCCCTCTCAGTTCACCCAAGACCAACAGCAAGAGGTCAGCCTGACTACTGCCGTATCCTCTGGTCTTCACTGTACTACACTTGAGGCTGTCAATGCAACTGCAAGGGGTTGCTTGTGGTGTTGTCTGCAAAGCACCTGCTGCCTTTGCATGCCCCTCTGGGTAGAAGAGGACCCCGCTCAGTTCACCCAGACCCACCGGAGGAAGCCAGCCTTGTTGATGGATTAATTGATTGATTTAGCGATTGATGGCCAGAGGAAGGAAGCAGTGGAATTGTGGAGTGCTTCTCCATTCATGCATGTCTTGACCAACAGAGCGTTGTTCGAGAATCTTGCCAGCGTTCTTGTGATAAATCCTGCCAGGTTAAGGCTGGAGACCCCCTGCTTAGCTGGTCTTTGAAGCATCTTTGACGCAACTTGCATATCACCTGATGCCAAGACCACACCTTGCCTGATGTAAACGCTGCACATAATCTTATGCCAGGTCTGCACACTCACACAATGGATATCGTTTGATTGAAGAAAGAAAAGTAGACCCCGAAACAGGTCGGCTCTTGTTTTCCCAGAGCTTTAAACAAGGTCCAGATGATGTTTAGATTTAAAGTATGGCCTCAAGACTCTTTCAAAAAGACATCCCGGGGATGATAAACAATTTTGCAGGTAAAGCTGTGGGAAGAGAAGGTGAAGGCTTTGGTGGAGGAGCGGCTCAAACTCAAGACAGCTTTTGAGAGTGAGCTCAGGACTCTGAAGGTCTCACAGGACAACTGGGCGCATGAGTTTGACGCCAGCCTGCTAGCACTGCAGCAAGTAAGCCTCTGACTCTGCTGCACTTGAACAGCCTGCAAGCCTGTAGTCAAGAACAGGGTCCTGACATCTGTCACAGATGCGCAGCACCCACATACTCTGCCAATGACTGAACTATTTGCACGGTGTGATGTGAGCCTGCTGGCGTTGCAGCAAGCAAAGCTCACCCTGCTGCCTGACCCAGCATGCCCACTGCCAAAGCCTTTATATATCATTGAGAAACTGTTTTGGCTCAGGAAAGAACCAAAAAACCAACAGCTTGATGCCGTAAGCAAAAAATTGGTGTGCAGGCCCGGCTTAACAAGGAGTAGCATATCATTCGGCTGAAGCTGCATAGGCTCAAAATTAGAAACGGCCTTGACTCTGCAATGACATCAACAATGACACCTGTGCAGACTTGAGATAGCATCTTCAATAGCGCACTGTTGCCACCGCCACAATGAGGGCTCAACTGAGGGCGTTCCATCGACAAAGTACTTATTTCATCATTAATGAAGTACTTTGCAGGCTCGGCTTGACAAGGAGCAGCACATCAATCAGCTGGAGCTTCACAGGCTCAAGCTCACAGCCTCAGCTGAGCGCCTGCAGGATCTCAGCTCAGCTGCTGAGTTGACTCTGCACACTCAGCTGGCTGAGGCTGAAAGTAGCCTAGCTCAGAAGCAGAGTGAGCTGCGGGATATCACAGCGCAGCTGCAGGACTACCGGGAGGTCTTGGCTGCTCTGCAACAGGTAATCACCTCTGCATACCAGCCTGCTGATTACTGTCCAGGCACCATGCTTCAATCAATCAATCCACAGCTGCATGCAATTTTGACTTGATATCCCAATACAAAACCAATGGTGAGCCTGTAACATCTGCAAGGCAAGTTTGGTCAATAGAGATGATTGAAAATCAACCAGGGATGTGTGCTAGTGTCATTCACATCCTGCCAAACTAGCTTGCTCTTGGCGTTACAACAAGAACATGACATGTTTGACCATTCAAAGTCAGGCAAAACAACATCTTCTCGTGCAACATCCCTTATGTGTTCAGATATGTTTGTCAACATGTACATATACAGTATTCATGTAGTCATAGTCTACACTTAATGATTATGTGTTCGAAATGCTTGAAATTCTTTCTTGATGTAGGATGACAAGGCATTGGACAAGGTCTTCAAGAAAGAGAGTACGGAAGCTGGGGAGGGCCTGGGTCAGCCCCTCTATCAGCTCTTCAAGAAGCGCACCAAGTGAGTTTTCTGTCCTTGGGACCCAACAGGGGTTCAACAGACAATATCCAAAACAAAACCAAAAAAAGACAGTTCAGCCATAGAGGGCTGACATAACTTGTTTCATGCAGTCATCAGCACGAAACGTATACTACATATAGTGCATTGGTTAGTTTTGTGCATATCTGCAAAAAAGCCATCAAATTTGACTTCGTGTCTGTAAGTTGTGTTTCTATTGCCCAGCACATGCCAGCAATTGACCTGTGATCTTTTGTGCCATTTTTATGACAGTGACGTGACATCAAGCTTACGCGCTAGCACTTCTGGTTCTCACAAGGATACCTCAAGCTTGAAGTTTCTGTTGACCAGCACACGGCTACAGACCTGAGTGGTGTCATGCAGCAGACTGCAGTATTTCAAGCAAAGGCGTGAGCAGTTCAGCAAGAACTCTGGCTATTGATACAAACATACATACCGGCATGCTGCAGGCGGCAGGAAGGTGCTGCAGCAGCAGCAGCTGCTGATGCAGCTGACAAGAACATGTTCCCGCCACTTCCCCAAGCCCCAGCTGATGATGAGTCAGCCCTGGCAGCTGCAGTCGTCCTGGATGAGTCAACAGAGCGTCCTGATGGAGTGAATGATGTGTGGTGGAGACGCCTGCTGGAGGTCAGAAAGCAAAAATTCCTGCTTTGCCCTTGCTTGCTTTGCCTGCTGTGCTGTAACTGATGTGCTGTGCTTGCTGTGCTTTGCCTGCCATGCTTTGCCTGCTGCGCTTTGCCTGCTATGCTGTGACTGCAGTGTCTGCCACATCAGCCATCTGTGAAAGTGCTGAGGCCCTGCTGACTGGCGCACAGCTGGGCAATGCTTTTGAAATGTTGTCCATCAGAAACACTCTGGCCATCATTGAAACAGCAACTGCTTTGAATGTACATGCATAACTTCTTCACCTGTCTGCTGGTTACTGAACTTTATGAGTCTTGCCTCAACGTATACCACAAGGTCTTGTGGCTGTCTTGTGCTGCAGTCAGGGTTTGAAGCAGCAGCTGAGATCAATTCCCCAAGACACCTCTCAATGAGCTTCCAAGTTCCAACACGATGTATTCTGCCACAGCAAGTCCTGGCAGTGATGTATGGGTGCATGACAGCAAGATTGTGATGGTTTGAGTGTGATGTGTTCAGGTGCGGCAACAGAAGCTGGAGTATGAGTACCACATCAGGAAACAGCAGGCGGCCATTGCTATGTTGGCCTCACACCAGGAGCAGCTTCAGGTCTGCTTCAAGCTTGGCTTGACTTATGCTGCCATCGCTATTTTGACAGATGGACATTGGGTGCATACAGACCTACACATATGCACAGTAAGGTTTGAGTAAGGTGATGGGTCATTTGCATTGCGTTGATTGTTGTGACATGATGTTGCACGCCATGTCATTGCAGTACAAGTGATCGCGTAGACACAAAGCTTCAGTGAACAACTGAACCATTGCTGCTGTAATACTGCTTGCATAGCTGCTGAATACACAGGAAGACATCAGTTTTGCAGCAAGCTCATTGCAGATGGCCGATTGTGCGATTGTAAATGGCCAAATGCTCACAGAGGTATATGTTATGAGCCTTTGGCCATTCAGGTGGAACTTGCAGATCTGGGACGCTAACAGGCAAGCAAGCAATCTCAGTTAGCGCTCTTCCATGAGGGGAAAAGACCGACAAGGACAATTTTGCAACCTCAAGCACATTCCTTTCCCATTAGCGTACAACGACAACAAATTTGTCTTAAACTTTAGTCGTTGTAACTCAGGTGGATCTTGCTAATTTGGAAGGCCAACAGGCCAGCAAGCCCAGCTGTTCCAGGAGGAGGAGAGGAAAATTGCATAAGACAGTGGTACAGTCTTGCAGCTGAGACTGTAATCATACAGTAACAGTGGCATTCACTAAGGGCTGAAATCTTTGCCATTCAGGTGGAACTTGCAGATCTGGAAGGTCAACAGGCCAGCAAGCAGTCCCAGCTCACGCTCTTCCAAGAGGAGAAGAAGAAGTCTGAGGAGGATACTGACGTTCCTCTGAGACTCAAGCAAGGGCAGATTGAGGTTGAGACGCGAGGCATTGTGGACAGCAACCGAGATAATGCTGTGCTGATTGCTTTGCAGCTTGTACAGGTCTGTGCTTTTTAGCTGCCTGCTGAGACTTAGTGGTCACTTGGGCATGACAGTATCTGTGACACTGCCCACACCTGAGCTGATGCATATGCCGCACAATTGCACACACAATATAGATTTGACAGTTGCTGTTGCTGATGCTGCTGCATCTGTGTTGTACAGTATATGACATCCTTTGTTCTGCTGTTCTGCTTTGACCATAGCTGCCATTCAGCTTGCTGTGCTGCTTCTTCCTGAGCTGGTTTTTAGCTTGCCTAACCTGGTTTTGCAGTCAAGGCCAATGTGTCACTACTTGTCCGCTTTGACACAGCAGAATGGGCAGTGCTGTGCTGACTGCCTCGCTGCTTATAGTGTTTGCTGGTGCAAGCTTGCTTGACATGCTTGCGCCGTGTGGAAAGACGCTACTGTCAGAACGCATAGCATTGCAGCAGTAGTTGCTGTCACACATAGCATGCTTGCAGCAGTTATGGCACCTGTGTACGCTTGCTGGTACACATTTCTAAGTTCCATTAGGCCCTGCTGTAGCAGAGCCCGCACATCCAAACCAGCAATTCAGAATCAATCCTGACTGTAACACATCAGGGCTGGCCCTAACAACCCCAGTGCACCCCAGGGTAGCACCCCAATTGCCTCGCAGCTCATGAAGGTCAGCTCTTTTCCTCCCCTGCTGGTGTCACACTCTCTGTCCAATTCACACAGCATTTGTCCCCGTTGTGTTCAGCTTGTCAAACAACAATGCCAGATGTTACCAATGGCCTAGTGCACGTTGCTTGCAGGAGTTGAACCAGGGAATACTGGCAGAGGGGAAGAGGAAAGAGAATATGGTGCAGGCGACCACTCTGTCTTGAGCAGATTGCAAAACTGTGGTGTTGAATCGTGCCGAAAAGCCAATTGATGATGGTTGTGCAGGAATTGAAGCAGGGCATTCTGGCTGAAGGGAAGAGGAAGATGGATCTGTTGCGGGCCACCGTTCTGTCTGGATTTGCCGCCAGACTTCAATGCCTGATTGTGACTGATGTCTTTTCAACGTGCATTCTGCAGGAGTGGAATCAGGGGATACTGGCAGAGGGGAAGAGGAAGGTGGATGTGGTGTGGGCCACCAGTCTGTCGGGAGTGGGTTGCAAAAATGCAGTGTTCAAACGTGCCAAAAAGCTGATTGATGTGGATGGTGCAGGAATTGAACCAGGGGATACTTGCAGAGGGGAAGAGGAAGGTGGATGTGGTCCGGGCCACCAAGGACTTCAAAAAGGGCATCTACAGCCTGCAGTGGAACCACAACCGCTCCACCATGCAGGTGCTTCACCACAGTCTGTCTGTATGCTCCTGTGTGGTGCCAGCTTGTATATGACACCTTGCTTATGCTGCCTTGTACATGCACCATCTACATGTATGTGAATTGCTATATGTACGCTATACATAGACTCGACCCAGTGCATCAGACGCGCCTGCTCCCCCACGGTGCCTTCTTCTGCTTGCGTCTATCATGGTTTAGGTGAGGACATGGTCGAACTGGTTGGAGACAGCTGATTGCTTCTGTACGTACCTAGGTGGGCCTGCTGAGCCTGCCTAGCCCACGTTTACAATGAATGAATGAACGAACGAAACTGTGCTGATTGAGTATTGAGTGCTGCAGCCTGCACGTGCATATTGACCCTGCCCTTGTGTCACAGCACCCTGTGCATCACATGCACGACTGATATTGAGTGGACACTTGTATATGTGGCGGCAGCACTTCAAACTGTGGATGCTGAATCAGCAAAGACTGGTGCTTGCACCTGTTTGCAGGTTGGTATTTGGAAGGCGATTCGATTGGAGGCTAGCTTCTGTACTGCTTGCCATGCAGGCACATGAAGCATGACAAAAGGCATCATTTGTACCCATTCCTGCGTCACAGTCACATCACTTTGCAGCTCATACACTCACAGCCACTGTTGCAGCTCGGACAGTCACACTCACTTTTGAGCTGGACTGGTTATAGTCTCTTTGGCAACTCAGACAGCCAATGCTGCCGCTGTGTGCATGGCCCATCGGATCACGTCATTGTGCTCTCTTTGGGACCCAACAGGGGTTCATACAGACAACGTCAGAAACAGGCGCGATTGAGCCAAAAAGGCTCTGAATGAAAGTCTGTCATCTGACATGCAGGTGGCAGACCTGAGTGAGATTCTGAGGGAACTGCAGCTGCTGAGAGTGACCAGGGAGGTGCAAGCCGTCATTTCCACAGTGGGGGCGCAAGGGGGGTTGCCTGGGGGTGGGGCAGGCACCCTGCATCCAGCTTCCAAGGAGCTGCAAACCATTGAGGATGTCATGAAGCACAATGACAGGTGCATCTGCCAGCAGTGTGATGCTTGTTGATTTGTGGCTCACTGCAGACCTGACGCAGCTTGATCATTAGGCAGACATGCTGTTGCATGTGCCCCTACAAGCAGTGTGCTGCAAGTTGGCAATTGATTATGCATACTGCTTTGCAACCCACTGAATAAATCAACCAGCTTGGTGGCCAGCCATATTATGGCAGGTGCGCCTGTAAGCAGTGTGCTGACCCTTCATTTATACTGCTTTGTGGCTCACCAATCTTGGAAACAGCTTGATCACCAGGCAGGCTTGTGATGAGAGTGCTGAGATGAGACGAACAAGCATGACAAACTAACTCATGTCGTAGTGCAGCTGTGGTATCGAAAGTTGTCATGCTTGCTGCTCAGGCTCAGCGAGAAAAACATCAAGGAGCGCAAGGCCAAGCTGACGCGCCTTGAGGCGGCCATCAAGGACAAGCAGCATAAGAACGCAAAGCTCCTAAAGGTGCAGCTCCACTCCATGTTGTGTGTTCATGAAGTGGCCCTGTCTCAAACTGCATGTTGCTCGCCCATCGTGTGTCAAACCAGCCAGTTGGCACATGTTTGATTATGTTTGCGTGAGATGCTCAAACTGCTTCGTATTCACTTGCGGCCCCATTGTCAATGCGGATGCCTCTGCCATGTTTTACGGCCCAGTTGCCATTTGTGTGAAGCACAACAAGGCTGCAGTGTTGAACTCTGTAGCCAATTCATGCCAATGCACAGTTTCAGTGATTGATGCAGGATGTGGATCAGGTCAGGGACAAGTTGGAGGCCACAGCACCATCAAGCCCACCCTCTAGCAAATCACAAAGCCCACAGGCAAGACGCATGCGCAATCTGGCAACACAAAGGCAGCTCAGGGATATTGCTGCAATGCAACAGGAGCGAATGGGTCAACTGCAGACAGAGATTGTCAATTTACACAAGCGGTCTTTCCCATCATTTGCCCAGCAGACCGTTGTGTACCCTGATGAAATAAACAACATTCTGTGATGAAGCTGTGCCTATGAATCGTGAACAGCCAAGTCTGCAGGCTCATAGCGTTTGACTTGTCATCTTTTGGCGCTAATCTAGTTTCAGTATAAGCCCAAAGACTGCCTCTTTTGCAACACACGATCAAAGAGCCTGGAGGTACAGCAATCCTCATCAACTTTCCTAATGAAAAAGCTAAATCTACTATGAAGAAGTGCACTTAGGCCTAGCCTAGCTAACACTGCTAAAAGGGGCATATGATCAGCACGGATGCAGTACACTGCAGTTCATCCAAATGCTGCAAGCTGGACAGCTTTGCCAGGGCCAGTATTGATCAAACACCCAGGTTGGGCCCCCTATCACTCTTGACAAGCACCTGCACAAGTTTGTTGGCTAAAGTACTTCAGAGGCACCTATTGCTGTAGTCACTTTATGTATGTGGAGCTGCGCAAGAGCAGCAGCCTCCAACGTGTAGTGTACACTCATGTGGGCATCTGCAAAGATACACTATCAGCAAGGCAAAATTTGACGCAGGCCCACAGGCCTGCTGAGACTCTCCCCTTTGTCAAAATTTGATGACCTTGCTTGCTGCTATCTATAAGCTGATCATCAGTTCAAAAATGAAATAGGTTGCACCTCCAGGTGCACTGCTCACTTTGCACTGTGAATCTGAACTTGTGACCGCAGATGTTGCAGCCTATCAGCTGTCAAGCTTGCTGAAAACTCTGCCACGACGCCTGCTTCACCTTTCAACAAGTGAAAGTACGGTAGCTTTGGTACACCTATCTCATCACACATTGTCTTGAGGCTCTCAACACCAGCATTCACCTGAACATACAAGAACACACAGAGTTGGTCACATGCATCACCAAATAAGGCTAAGACAAGGCTGCAGTAGAGATACGATAATGCTTAGAAGGATGACTTACCGACAGAAATGTGACTTTCTGATGCTGGGATGCCAGCTTCTGTATTTGGGGGTGCAGAGACTTGCATGCATGGCACCAAGGCGCAAAGTAGTCCACCACTACCAGGGTGTTTTGTCCTTTTGCAAGGCGAACCCGTTCCTTGAACTCGCCAGCTGAGGCTACCACATGCATGTTGCTTGGGTTCATGATTTCCCACCTGAAGAAAACGGACTTTCAGCATTGCAACCTGACACGGCTTTTGATGCACTCAAGGCAAAATTGAAGGCCAGTCAACTCACCAGCCTTTGCCTGCAGCTGATGCCTCTATATACCACTGCCTGCTTTGCTGCCTGCATGAAAGGCAGTCTGATGCATTGCACATGAACACCGTTGCCTTTGCACGGCAGCTTTGTTTGATTTTTACCTCTCTTCAGCCTCCCTGCGTCTCCGAAGGGCGTCTGGGTGGGGAGTGGCCGCGGGAGCAGCATCGGGAACGCTGAGGCGTTCAACTGCAGGCCTTGGAGGAGAGTGTGCTCTCTGAACCGCTGACACGCGAGCAGATCCACGCCTGCTCTGATCCCAAGCCGCTGTCCGGTGACACGCGACGGTAGGCCTTGAGCCTTGGAAGGAATTCGTTTGCAGCTGCTTGACTCCCAGTGAACAGTGAACAAGTGCTGTTTGCATTGCTGCTGCCTTGAGCGTGTGCGGACAGGTTTGTGGATATAACAGAGTGTCTGGCAAGGTTTTGAGCTGAGCTTCTCAAACCCGCTGAAGGGTGAAGGTTGGAACGGATGCAGCAGTGTAGTTCACGTCAAATTCAGGCACAAGTGCTGTGTCAACGCGACGTATGTCTCGATGACAGTGCCGATCGCTGTGTGGTGAAACCTCCCCGCCAATCTCCGTGACAAGGAGCTTGCGGAGGTATAATGCCACTGTCAGCAGCTGCTCGATTGATGCTCACAACGCCTCGTTCGTCTTCGCCAGGTGGCTGCCAAGCAATGCCGATCATATGCATCACGTGCCTTGACTCACACTTCGGTTCCGCTGTCTAGTCAGCTTAGAGCTACGGCCTGTGAATCGATTGCAATGCTGGCATCTAATGAGTCGCATGTCAGTGCCCATTAAGCCCTGTCTTCTCAGGCTCAATAGCGTCTCGACCAGTTACAGTATGTAGCCTTAATAAACATGTGATACAGATCTGCCTATCAGTTTGATAATCTCATGCGATAGTACTAGTGTTTGAAATTAACTGGTGATGCTGTGGCGTGAACTGTTTGGAACTGTTTGATGCTGTGACATGAACAATGGGGTTCATGCGCTGATCAAGGTGTGGTCCAAGAGCTGTGGAAAAAAAAAGAAAAGTCTACGCCGGTCGGCGTCATAGCGGGAGCCTCTGTCTAAAGAGGCAGCCCGGGAAACAGCTGTGGCATTCGCTCATCATTGTCATTGCAGATTGCTGCGTTTGTTGTCGTGCTGATTATTATGCAAGGAAATGCAGAGCACGGTACCTGCTTTCTCAGCACATGGCGCTTCTTCTGGATCAGTGCAGGTCACTGAATTTGTACGGCCAGATATGTGTACGCTTGTGCAGATGTGCTGTCATGCCTTCTATTGTTGGCCATGCTGAAAGTTAGGTCCACCCTGGAACCATGTGGGGTCTCCTCGGTCAGGCCCACTTGTTGGGTCTGTCAAAACCATTGTTCGCATCTCACAGTTCTGGAAGTCTACATCTAGCTCTGATGATTGAGAATGCATGCCTGGCGCTGCTGGCCTAATGGGTGGAGACTTGGTAGGTGCTCCAGGGTGACTAAACGCTGACAATGTGTGAAATAGCCAGCCACAGTGTGACACCACAGCAATGCGGGACTCTGGCCTGCACTCACCACACAAGCATAACGTTAAGCACATCTTGTTGGCATTCATTGGTTGTATGGTCTTGACAGCATGTGAATAGTCTGATGCTCTGAAGCTGAAGTTGCCATTGCAAGCAGGGCAGCATTTATCTCGGACTCAAAACACCATTATTTGGCCGAGGTTACTGTAAGGCAGAGTCAAACTGTTATGAAGGGATTACATGCTACGCATGGATTACATGCTACGCAGGGATTATATGCTATACATCATATGGGTGATCTATGCACAAATTGTAGTTGGTGCTTTTCCAATTAGAAAGCAAAAATGATGCTGGAGGGGAGCTCACCTGCTCATCAGCCAATGTAGGAACTGGATACCGCGTTTAGTGACATGCGCCTCAGGCTCTCCAAAGTCCCCTGATCCATCATTGATGCGATTACCATCTTGGTCAAAGTGATTGAACTGCGGCCACATGGTGTCTTCTGCGCTCTGGATCAAGGAGAAGTCAACACCTGGGAACTGCTGTTGCGTCTCTTGCAGACTTCTCCTTGCATCACACCTTGACCAACCTGGTCACAGCACACAGCCGTCATTGATGCAGTTGCCAGTTTCATCGAAGGGGTCTACCCGTGGCCACTCAATGTCCTCTGCACTCTCAATCAAGGAGAGGACAACACCTGGAAACTGCTGTTGCGTCTGTTGCAAACTTCTCCTTGCATCACACCTTGACCAATCTAGTGGCAGCATACAGCCATGGTTCCAAATATGAGCAGTATAGCATTGGCATGGCATGTTTTTGCAAGCGCAAGACTTGTGTCCTCTGCATAGCTGTCACACAGTGCTGCAAGCAAATGTTGACAAAAGTGTAGAATATGCAACTGCTTTGGTATCAAGATGAACTCAATAGCAGTAGGTCTGAAGCACTGCACATGTATTGATGCAGCGCATTGATACATGATGAGAGTATGTGCGCCCAAACAATGCAAACTAAGGCAGCAACACACAACAGGCTTCTGGCTATGCAGCCCAGCAGACATGGTAAGTGTAAGGTGACAGTGTCTGGAGGAAGTGGGCAACTGCACATCAAGTCCTAGGCCTTCACAGCACTTGTCTTATTGCTATGTATCATGTTATTGTGTTATTGCCTTGTTGCTATAGATATATTAATATTGATTATAGCAAGCAATAAAGAGGAAGAAAGCCACAGCATACTGACCTTGCCATGTAGCAAGGGACAGCAGCAGTGGCTTGCTGACTCTTTCACTGCAGTCCATACGCAATAATGCAGGAAGAAATGGGTCACTGGTGCTGAGGCAAAGCAGTCATCTTCCAGCATGCAACAATGATGACAGCAGAGCAATGACCTACTGACACGCTCTCCGCAGCCCATGTGTGCAATGACTGGAATCCCAGGCAGCAAGGCAGCAGTGTACCCATTTCTGACTGCAACATTCATCTTACAGCAACGGAACAGGAAGGCTTACTGACACGCTCTCTGCATCCTTCATGTGTGCAATGACTAGAATCTCAGGCGGCAAGGCAGCAGCAAACTTGTATTGACATGCAGCGCTCATATCACAGGAAGCGACGGCAAAGAAATATGCAGTGACTCACTGACACGCTCTCTGCAGCCTTCATGTGCAATGACAGGAATCCCAGGCGGCACATACTGCTGCTGACAAACAAAATACATTTTGTCCAATAGGTGACTGCAAAGAACAGAGCAGTGGCTTACTGACTCTCTCTCTGCATCCTTCATGTGCAATGACGGGAATCCCAGGCGGCAGGCAGCAGTGTACCCATTTCAGACTGCAGCGTATCTTACAGCAACAGAAAAGGAAAGCTTACTGACTCTCTCTCTGCATCCTTCATGTGCAATGACTGGAATCCCAGGCGGCAAGGCAGCAGTGTACCCATTTCTGACTGCAACATCCATCTTACAGCAACAGAACAGGAAGGCTTACTGACTCTCTCTCTGCATCCTTCATGTGCAATGACGGGAATTCCAGGCGGCAAGGCAGCCGCAGCATGCTCTGCTTGCCACTGCTGTTGTGGCTCCAAGGCAGTCATCATTATTGTGCCGGGCTCCTGAGGAAGGCCATTCCCAAACACCCCTGTTGCTGTCTCTAGTGTCCTCACCATGGGACTCACCACCACAAGCTGCACCAACAAAAGGGAAACAGTTACAGCTGCTCCAAAAAGCTCTGATCAATATTCTTGATGTGTGAAAAGAAACGAGAAGTTTGTGCCATCACTGCAGGACCACCAGCTTCCACAACAGGGACAAAGTTACAGCTGCTCGAAAAGCTTTGCTCAAAAGCAAAGGCCTGTTGCTGTCTCTAGTGTCCTCACCATGGGACTCACAACCACAAGCTGCCACAACAGAGGAAAGTTACAACTGCTGAAAGCTCGTATTTGAGAACCTCGCCATGGCACTCACTACCACAAGCTGCCACAGAAACAGGGACACGATTACAATTGCTCACGAAGCTTTTAGCAGAATGACAAGGCCCAATGCTGTCTGTAGCGTCTTCACCTGAGATTCACCAATACAAGCTACCACAACATTAGGGATGTTTATAGCTGCTGACATGGCTTTGAGCAAACAGGCTCAGCAGCTTTGGCTTTCTGCTCAATTAGGAAGCAAACATACCCAAAGAGGCTTTCGTGACTGCAAATTTTCACAGCAGACAGATGGTCTGAGTTGCTCAGAAGATGTCCAGTGGAGCAGCAGGGGTGCATTTGGAACATGACACAATGTTGTGCTCTGGCGGTTCAGAAATCAGCAACACCAGTACGTTTGGCAAGTGATATACCTGGATGTCTAATGGCCTGCGGAGGTTGTGCTGTATGTGGTCATGCAATGCATGAGCTTGTGACCACCCGAATGGCGTGAGGTGAGCATCCTCATTGCCGTCAAAGCCAATGTTGTGGAAGCCTTCACCATGACGGATGAAGTGCACTGTCTGCAGCATACCATTACAAAAACATGACTTTGGACAATGTGCAGATGATGTGTCAAAAACACTGTCTGCGGCGTTCAATAAAGAAACATGCCTTTGCAAAATATGCACTTTCATGTTGGTCAACTGTGTTGCACAACCGTACAGTGTCTTGTTGATCACTCATAGTGCACAACTGTGCAAAGAATCAATTTAAATTGCTTCAACGAACAACCTTTGCACATCGAACAGGGACCAAGTTGAGAACTGGCTCTGGAGCGCGGAAAGCATCCCCGCCAACACCAGTTTCTGGGGGGGTGTTCCTGAACTGCTCTGCAGGCGGACTGGAAGCTGCAGTGCACGCGGACGAGTCCTGTTTGCGCTGCGTACGCCTTGCAACCGCTTGAAACCGACTGAATCTATGAACTTACCCATGAGTACTGGTTTCGGGGTAAACAACGCTGCTGTGCCTGCTTGCAGCTCCCGTCGAGTGGCAGCTTGGGTGGGCTGGCGGATCGGTGTGTTGTGATACCTGACAAAGGACGAACGAGCGCACCAGCAAGTTGGAGTTGATCTAACGAGGCTGCTGTGACCTCCGAGGGTTGGCATACTACGTTACATCGGAGCGCGCTGATCGAGCCAAACTCCATCTGTCGACTTTCAGAATAGGTCAAACTGCAAAGTCATGAGTCAAAGTTGCGCAGCAGGCATGCTGCCAATGCAGGGCGTGATTAAGCGCAGTATCGAGGATCCTCCCTGTAAAGAGAATAACACTTTCGTCTGTCCTCAAACAGGCGCAAAGGCTGCGTCTCGTTGCCTCTCTATACAGCACCTTGCTATAGGTCAACCAGCTCTGCCGAGGCTGTCACGGCACCTTCCTGATCAATTGCGTTTCCTGTAATACCATTTTGCCGCGTAGTTGATCGCTGGAGCATTCTTGGGCTTTGCGCCGGTCATGGCGGCTATTTTGCAGAGCAAGATCCCAGGACTGATCAACATACATGCAGTCGTCTACAACGATGATTACACAAGAATGGCAGCCTGCTCGCGTGAAAGCGTTGTGCACATTTTTGAAAGGGTTGACGCCCAGCCGATGTGGCAGGAGAGCTCGACTTTGCCAGTACAGAACGAAGTTACTCAGGTGAGCATCAGCTTTCTCTTTGAGCCGCTGTGTGCACAAGTCAAGTCTTGCTGCTGCTGCCATCCTCATCACAACCCCCGTCTCCAACATGCTGTTCTTTTGGCAGATAGCATGGGCTCACAGCGAGCATGGCGCTGTGATCGCATGTGCCACAGCTGATGGCTTAGTGAACATCTGGCAACAAGTTCAAGCTAGTGCTAATCAGCCAGGTCAATGGCGACTAGCATCCACTTTGAAGGAAAGCTTGAAGCCAATTACAAGCCTTCAGTTTGCTCCAAGGCAGCTGGGCCCCATGCTTGCAGCAGCATCACAAGACACCACAATTAGATTCTACCAGGCATCAGCATCCTTGAATGCTGACACATGGCAACTTTGCAATGACCTAAAGGTACAGCCTGTCAACCTAATTTCATCAGCAAGCCTTGCGCAGTAGCTGTCACAGGACAGACAAGTGCAGCCCACTTGTTTGTCTAATTTGCATATGTCTGTCCTGTTGTGTAATAGTAATAATTCTTGTGCTGTACAGCCCATGTGCAAGGTATGCATGTCACAAGTCTTGTCTTGCCAGGCTGGCTGTATATTGTATCTTAGCAGATAGCTTCATGTTACATGCAGTGGAGTAGTATTGACGATACACTGACACTGTCTGTGTGATCCCCTGCTGGGTCCCAATGACATAAATTGTCCCAATTACTCTACAAGCAGGAATTTGCAGCGTCGCAGGCATCAGCACCTTGTCATTGTCTGAGCTGGCGACAGTATTCTCAAAGCTTGCCCCCAATGCTATGTGTTGGGACTTCTCAACAAGCACAGATTTGGTACTACAGGTGCGCTGGAAAGCACTGCATAGTGTTGTGAAAGCATTGCTCTGTACATGGAACTATGTCTCATTCATTACTCTATGATGCCTTGGCCAAAGGGACATCTCAGTGCCTTGCACAAAGGAACAGGCCAGGGCAAAGATCGTGACGGCTTGATCTAGTATGCATTCTTGTGTCTCATGCCTGGCACCTTGTCCTGAGTTGTGTATAGAAGTGCATGCTCTATGAAAAGTTGTTGCGGTAGCCAGAATAAGCATAGTGGAGTGCATTAGAACAACGATGACATGAAATGATGTAAACAATGCTCGTCAGCCACATGTCTGGAGACCTTGCGACCTGGCTCTGAACAGTGGCTGCACTACTGTAGTACTGATCATGCTGCAGGAGCAACCTAGGGGATTGGGCAAAAGCAGCATCGCTCAAGACAGGCAATGCAGCTGTCAATTCTGTAGACTGGGCACCTGCACTTGGCAGGTCAGCGCAGAACATCAGTATCCAGACTTTGCTCCAGTGCAAACTGAAATTTGTTGTCTGGGAGCTGCATCAACAAATATGAAAGGCTGTGTCTGCCATGCGCTGCGTACTGTACAGTACATACTTTGCAGCCTAGCACATACGATCAGTGCAGACAAGATAGTCAACAGTGCTCATCACCGTGAGCAATGAAGGGCAAGGCCGTCTCAGCTGTCTACCTTGATTGCTGCAGAGCTGTTGAGCTTCATGCAGCTGAATGCTCTGTCCATTTTGCTGCAAATCTGTTGACAGTATTGCGTTGAGTGGTGGGTTGCTGTTGCTGCAGACCTGTGGAGCTCATAGCAGCAGCAACAGAGTCAGGGGTGTTTGTCTGGAGCCTCAAGGGCAAGACTCATGACCTTCAGGTGTGTTAGCCTTTCCTGAGAGCATGACAGACTCAGCTGCAGGGGCCTGCAGGGGCTCCAAAAAGAAGGGGGTTGCTCACACTATGTGCGCAAGTTTGTGAGGGGTGCTGGGCTGTATGTATGGGCTATACTAGTAATGTAGGTTGTTGATGCAATCTTGTGTGGGAGACCTGCGCACGGCCTGCAATTTGGGTGGCGCCCCTGCCAGGGTCAATGGGGGGGTGTAGAGCCCTGCTCAGCCGTCAGCATCAGCTTGCTTGAGGTTTTTGTTAACTTCTATACATTCTGCAGGGGAAGTACCGCTCGCTGCTTGAGCTTGTCATATCTGCTTTGTTTGTCTTTGTGAACTGTAGTCAATGCTGGCGAGTACACAATTTGCAACTGAGTGATGCGTCAGCGTTCCACGCTACACAGTTTGGCAGCAAAATGCCAGCTGTTGTTAGTTGCACACTTGCTGATAGCACAAAGGACGATTGCATGAACAGACTGTCAGCTTGCTTGTCGGCGTGGCTTTGGAAATTTGCCTTCAGATCACCAACTAGGTAAACAAATTGTCAGGAGCGCTGGTTCATCTGGAGTGCTTGCTATTTGCAGGAAGAACAATACAACAACTGTTGTTGTTGTGTGTGTATATGGCAAGATTCCACATCTGGAGCATATTCTCAGCCATGCCTGCCTTTAGCCTGTTGATGTGCAACACAATTCTGCCTGTGACATCACACCATGCTGTATGTGCCATGCTGTATGTGCCACCAGAGGTGGTCATTTGTGTACAGGTGCAACAAATGCTAGTAAAGACATCAGATGAAGCAGCAGACCAGGAGTGTCTGCCAGTTGAGGGACAGGTCTGGAAGGTTCAGTTTGACAAAATGGGCATTCTATTGGCAACATCAGCCACTGATGGAGATCAGAGCAATGTGTGCATCTGGGAGCAAAATCCGCAAGGTCATTGGTACCTCTTCAGCAAGATTGTTGGCGACCCTTCAGAAGCTCATGCGGGTGCTATGCTGGAATGAAGGACATTGTCAATGTGGGACATTGCCCCAATTGTGCTGCAATGCAGACATAGGAGGCCAACTTGACTGTCTGTGTACTTCTACAGTGTATGTGAAAGCAGAACAGCTGGTCAAACAGCTGCAGATAACTTGTGTGTTTTGATAGTCACAGCGCAAGCTGCTTACAAGTGCTGCATTGTTATTTCCAGTATGACAGTAGGTGTTGGTGCATGAAACACTAGCTACCGTAGGCCTGCTGAGCCTCTCTAGCGTGCAAAAATGAATGCGTGCGAGTCTCAAGTCATGTGTTGTGCTGCCTCATGCGTTCTGAGCAGGCCTGCCAGGGCCAGCAGAATGGCAGCTGGCTGCTATACATGCATGCGGTTTCAGGATCTTGGAGACCGTGATTGCCTGAGGTCTACCTTCGAATACTGCTCTGGAAATTGAAACCCTGCAAACAAATTCATGATTTGGGGGTTTGAGAGGTGACACAGATGCTCTCATGTTCAGATGACCTTCAGATCCATGATGATGTGGACACTGTTGAAGTCACCAGGCTGGCTTGGGGACAAACTTGTCAGACATCTTGCAAACGTGCTACTTGGATCTGCTAAAGGATGAAGACTGAAGATCTCATCATGGATCACACAGTTAACATCAGCCAACAGCCAGACATTACAAGTAAGCCAGGCCCCAATCAGCTTGCACTGCGTACAACAGGCACAGCAGTGACGTAAGCAAAGTGGAAAGCTCACCTGAGAAAGACTTTCTGTGTGTTGACATAGGGCCTGCATACCACCCATGACACATTCACAATGGTGTATGGGCAATTGGTATCGGGGCAGCACACTAACAGGCGCATCAGACTCATGATAGCCTGACTCAATGCAGCAACATGGATGCAGCTGCTTGACAAGATCAGTCCAAAGCCACGCAAAGCACCAAAAGTGACTGTGCGTGTGAAAGTTGTGTCCAAGGCTGGCGTACCTACAATTGGCATGACATGCCAGGAGACTGTAATGTTGAAAGGGGTGCCTTTTAGATTCTCCCCTTGATCTGTCAATTCTAGAGGATAATGTACACTGAGAGGATGTTTTGAAATACTGGACGGATGCGTATGCGTTAGCCGAGGAACCCTGATGTTGGCATCCTCCTGTAGTCATGTCATCAGGGACGAAGTGATCATCACTGACGGACTATCAGCACATTGTGAGCACGATGAGCAGCTGTGCTGCAGAAGTGATGATTAGGCTTACCAAAAACACATGCATGACAACATGGACAAATCAACAGGAGGTGAGTGTATGTGTGAGCCATGTACCTTGCTTTCAATGATCCAATTCCAAAACACAGCTTGATTCAGCTGATTCTTGTCTGTCGCATATTCTGCTGTCAGCCACAGGTATATTTGTCTCGTATTCCAGGTGAATGAGTCTTGCAAATCTGCAGTCAGGTTGACTGCAACCCAGGCCTGCAATTCAATGCAGCATCTCAGCCTATGGCAGTCAGCAGGCTCTGAAAATTTATTGAGGCTGCGTGACAGTTGTATCTGCGACTTGCCCTCTCTCTGTAGCCCACCCAGCGGTCATACTCCCGTTGAAGACCTTGCACCTCGACAAGGCTGGCGTGCACGAAGGGATTGCTCGTGTGAATGTAGTCTGCAAGTATGGCAGATTTACTATTGCACAGTCGATGGAGTCTCGGTTCCGCATGAACCAGCATGCTAACTTGTCATGGCGCGCATGGAGCACCTGTGAAAGCAACAGCAAGACACACAGCTGCCAGTACAGAGGAACAAAGTGTCAGGATAGCATTTCCTCTGATCCACCAAGTGTGCATGGCACGACTCCGCTCTAAGCTGCCCAATCTCGTCACTCGCAAACGCCGCGCATGATGTAGCAGATGCTTTGCAAAGATGTCTTGATGTTCCGATGTCAAACGGAAGCCACGAGCACAAACAGGCGCAGCGTTCAAGCTTGCAGGCGTTGACCGAGTCAGGCAGCTGCAAAGGCCACAGGGGAAACATTTTACATGCTGCATTAAGCATGTTGCATGCGGCAAGGAGACATATCAACAACAGAGTGCAGCGTGGAAAAGTGTACTACTGCCAAACACATAGCTTGTCGAGCATGTCTATACAGCATGATGCTCAATGACATAAAATGTGCTTACAGAAGAATCAAATGTTGCAAGGGTATTGTCTTCGACAGACTCTACACAACAATCAGCTAATACAGCAATTGTGTGATTGCAGAAGACTACTTGGCAGAGGACCAACGAAAGATGATGGTACATAATAAAAGAGCTACGCTTATGCCAAAGGCATGACAAGCTAATCAATGGTAGTCGTGATCAGCTACAATGACCTTCCAGGCCAGAGTGCTCTCTCAAACACAGGAACGCTTGAACAGCTGAACTGAATATGCAGTCCACAAATGCAATGTGTACTGTTGCACCTGCTTTCACTGCCTGCTGCTGCGACGGAAAATTGACCCAACCAGTCTGCCAGCACTCCTTGCTGCCCACTGTACAGGCATAGATGCCAAACCAACCAGTCCTCCACCTGACCTACGACTATCACCATCTCTTGACCTGACAGCTAAGCTGTTGTCAGCTGCGCTGAGTCTTTCCTTACTTTCTTGGCTGACAGAATTGTTTCCATCAAGCGAGCTTGAGGCTTCAGAGGGTGTAAAGCTGCGCTTACGAGAAGGAGTCTGAGTAAGGGGATGACTACGCAGCTCAGCATGCTTATTGCCGTTTGGATCCAGGTCAGCGAGGCCTGAGGCTGTTCTGGGCAGCTCAGCATCGATGCTGGCCTGATCGATAGACCTTTGGTTCAGAATCACCCCTGAAGGATTGCTGACTGGGGCTGTTGCCAGTGCCAAGCCTGAGGGCTGACTCTGCAAAGGCCCTGCAGGATTCTGAGGAGTGGACTGGCTATTGATGCGCTGCACGACTCGCCGCTGATCTGAGCCTGAGTTGTGAGCGGCTGAGCTGTGAGCAGATGCGGGCTGTGACTCAGGCGTCTGAGTATCTGATGCTGTCATGGGAGCTGCAGGCTGTTCAGCTGATGCTGTCTGGTTTGCAGGAACAGCATCATCCAGTGCCTGCAGGCATGGTTCAGTGTAAGCAAGCAAAGTCCCTGACAGCATGCAGACTCAAGCATGTGCAACTTGACTGCTGCACAGACCTTGTATATATGCCAATGTAGCAAACACGGCTTGAAAACATATGTATCAAGTGGTTGTAAACAAAACAGCAAACAACACCACAACAGCAAATGTCAGTCCAGACAACATGACCAGCCATGCAATGGCAGACGTGTCTCTGCTGTGTGTGACACATGACAATCAATCATAATGCTGAGGGCGCTTCACATGCCTGTGATACAGTAGCAATCAATGACTCTGCTCTGTCTAGCTGCCGGCTCAAACTATCCAAAGCTGCTTGCTGATCCAGATCCAGGGGAGGATTTACACCGTGACTGTTTGCACCCTGACTGGCCTCTGTTGCAAAAAGAAGTCTGGGCTGAGTGATCTCAACCAGAGATGGCAGCGCATCATCACCATCGTCACTGTCATCTTCATCCTCCTCATCGCCATCATCATCCACATAATCTGAGCCCTCGGCAGAAAGATCATCGCTGCCTTCGCTGTCATGGTCTGACTCAAGGTCTGGTACACTGTCCACATCATGGTCTGACTCAAACGCTAGCACATCATCACTGTCGCTGTGATTTTCGCTGTTGACAAGATCTGGCATTCTGTCGCTGTCACTGTCACCCTGTGCTGGCGAACTGGCAGCTGTTGGGGCTGCAGGCTCAGCAGGCAAGCTGAGATCATTGCTGACATCGTTTGAGGCATGTGGTGTGTGTTCTGCAGCGGTGTGACGGTCTGCATCACCAGTTGCGGTGGCATCTTCAGCAATACCAGCTTCTGCTACTTCTGCAACATGCAAGAGAATTGTTTGTGCCCAGATTTGGTCATGCAAAGAATTGCAACAGCTGATTGACCCAAAATGCTCTCATCTTCAGCATGGTGTGACGTTCTGAATGATGTTGGAACATTTTGTTTTGCTGAGAAGCCATATACAGACACTATCTACCAGGCATAGCTGACAGTGTATGACACAAGTGACGTTGAGTGCTGCCAATCAGAAACTTTTACAGATGCTTTGAGCAGGCAAAGTCAGCATTGGGTTGGCAAGATTGATGCTGGATGCTGATCTTTGCGGATGCATATACTGAAGCTGCAGCAAGATGCCACAACTATAGGCACAACCTTACAGCTGCAACCGCAATACATACTCATGTAGCCTTACCTGCAAGGATTGCCTCTGCTGCTCTCTGAGCAATCTCAGCTACAGCTGCTGTGTCTGCTGCTGTATTTGTGGGTGAGTCATCAGCTGAATTCATCCAGAGGGTGGTCCTAGCATGATCTGCCAAATTGGCAAGCATTGTATCCGTGAATTGCACCTCGTTAAAAAGGGTTTGCAAAGAGTTCCTGTCAAGATTTGCCTGTGATCCAGAACTGTTGTTCATCCGATTCTGCAGCTGTGTCTGCAGCACACACATTAACACAAGATGAGTGCAGAATGACAGCAGCAGTCACATCAGCATCACAACAACAGCAGTACCAGATTTACAGTCCAGCAGTTGGCTGTTGCATCCATTCGGCCAGCTGATTATGCATTTGAGGCATGAAATGCATAGCAAAGCGAGTATGCACCAACACAACCAGGGCAGAGCCCTGCAATACCTACAAACCTGTGAATTTGCCTGAGTACAGGCACTGCAGATGCGCAGCAACCATGATGAACATGAAACTGATGTGTGAACATTACCTGCAAATCACGCAATCTACGCTCTGCTCTCTCCAGTCTTGACGCTGTTGCTGCAGGCATCCTTGTTTCGCCAGCCATACGCAACTCCTCTGAACTGACGTGGCCAGTATTGCCATTGGCTCTACCATCAGAGCCAAACAGGTGAAAGGGGTTGAGAGAGCTGAAGAAGCTCTGCAGTCCAGCTGGCTGGCGCTGCATCTCTTGTTCCAGTCTTTGCTGCCTGTCTTGCCGCTGCTGACGCTGCAGATCTTCATCTACTGGCAGCTCCTTGCGGCAGACTGGGCAGGTGTTGTGCTGCAGCAAACAAGTTCACTGTCTGCCTGGGCGCATAAGCGTTTGGACGATCAACCCATGTGCAGTGATGCCATGATGGAGATCGGATGTGGTGTGAATGCTAAGCAAGCTCCTGGCTGCCTGTGCTGTTGACTTCATTCTGTACTACATGCTGTACTGCGCCCTAGACCTAACTACAAAAGAGCAAGCTCAAAATGCTTGGCTGCATACTCTTGCTTCTGGTTACACTTATTGGTTGAGACAGCCAACTCAAATATGCTCTACCATGCAAGCTAACCTCTTTTAGCCATGCTGTGATGCAGTCCTCATGGTAGCAGTGCTGGCAAGGCAGCTCAATGACTTCCAGGCCTTCCTCCATGCTGTCATGGCACACTGAGCAAGGCTCCCCACAAGCACAGGCGGCAGGCTGATCACTGGGAGTGTTACTGAAGCCCTCTGAGTCTGTTGTCTCCTTGTTCTGGCGCACCTTGCGGCGGGGCAGGGCTGACAATGTGTCTCTAGAGGTTGGTGATGCCTGAGGCTGATGAGCTTCTGCAAGCTGCAGCATCAAGTCCTCCAGAGCCTGACCACCGTTTGGACCAAAGTCACCTGGTGACACGCCCCTGCACACAGGACAGAAATTTGAGTTTGCAGGTGCTGAAATTCGTAAATTTGCATTGCCGTGCTTTGCAATAATCAAAGCAGATCTCCCTTGCATGACAGGCATAGCAGCAAATTCAGCATGAAAGAAGTGATACTGCTTTCAGACCAGCTCATGTTAACATGCATGGCCAACGACTGTTGCATGCATTGAAATCCTGAGTCAGGTTGAACATCTCCTGCGCAAAAATATGTAGTATGCCAGGCCAGCTGCTCTTTCTCAATGAATGATGATACACCCATTGCATGTATTGCCAGATTACAATGCATCATGCATTGCACTCACGGTGGCAGGTTGAATGGCGTCAGGTTGACTCCTTGCATATTTCGCAGCAAGGCAGTCAGATCAGCTGGCTCTGCAGTATTGAGCAGATTCTCCAGAGGGGCAGGGAGGCCTCCCATGGAGGTGACAACATGCAGGTGCACATTGTGACCTCCAGGGGTTGTGAAGTGTCTGTGAAATCCCTGGTTGCGTCCACCTCCATGTGCATGGTGACCAACCTGTTGTCCGACTGCCTCATTGTTTGCCTGTAGGCATTGCAGCATTCATGATTGTTCAGTGCTTTTGCACCACTGCAGCTGCAGTTGCAGTTCACAGAAAGTCTAGGCTCTCACCTGAGGCCTTGTCGGTGCTTCGGCAACCTCTGAAACCTCGATAAATTCGCTCTCACATGCAGGACATACTCTATCCCCAGCATCGGAGAAGTATGCCTCTGAAGTCGTTGTAGCCCTACAAGCGTGGCAAAAGACGGACTCCGGCATTTTGCCAAGTGCAAACGAGTCCGAAGAAAGTCTTGTCCAAATTGGCGATACCGTCACACTGTCATCAAGTATTGCTGCACGACGAGCGTGCGATCGTTCTGATCGAGGTCAGATGGCTCCAGTCCGCTTCGAGGACGCTTCGAGACACTTGATTTGTCTGTGCGTCACGGCGTAATGCGACTTGAATTTGTTGCGCCTAATTAGGCTTGCGACGAATTAGGCATCAGCGATTTCGACCAATTTCGCTCATGCCGCACGTGCGCTGTCGCGAGCTCACAGCTTTAAGCAATGCAGCTTGTGCAGTCGTTTGACCGCTGTTGACGTATGAGCCTGAGCGAAATATCCTGCTGTACCATCTCCACAAGGCTGCAGTGTTCGAATCGTATCGCGTGCTGTGTTTCGCCGACAGAGATCGTGACTTGCCAAGCTAGTAGGCAGATCACTTGGCGACGACAAGACGCAGGGGTCGCATGAGCCGGCTCAGCACTTGCAAATAAGCAGATGGGGCTGATAGGACGGCGATGCGCATCGAGCGGTCCTGGACGGCCCTACTGTGTGCTCGTAGAGCCGTGACCGACTTCGTATGCGGCAGAGGCGTGCATTGCAAGGCACCTGAGGCATCTGCATCACATCTGCAAGGTGCACGAAGCACAATCAAGCAGATACTCGTTCCTTTTGACCTGCCGCGAGATGGCATATTTGGCATCAATCAAAGCTTCTGATGTTGCACGCAGGCTTTCAGAGGGGAGCCATCAAGCCAAGGGTTGTTCCTTTTCAAATCTCCTTGCAGAGTGTAAGGATCGTGTCAAAATGTCTCATGTATGACATTCATCGATGCAACGGACAGCCGCCTGATGTCATCAGAAACAAACTCTACTACTATATCTGCTGCAGGCACAAGACAAGTTTGAACAGTGGCATGCAGAGAAATGGCTGTCCCCTCGCCGTGTGCTGCAAAAAGCTGGAGCCCAGATGCGTCCAGTGCTCCTGCCGTTCTGGCTGTTTGAGGCAGCAATCAAAATAGAGTATACAGCACAGGTATCCAAGCATACAGGCAACTCACTGTGTTATGTTCTTGTGGCCATTTTGCTATACGTTGACCACATGCATCAGGTTATTCCATATGGTAGTTGCATGCAATGATAAACTCTATGCAGCTGATACCACGCTGACTGATGGAGGTTACATCCCCCTCTATTGCATTTCTGGGGAACTGCCACAAGCTGCAAAGATGATCATCAATCAAGAGCTAACACATGCATGGCCAGTTCTGTGTACCGCTTGCAGGCAAACAGCAACTTTCAAGCTTGAAAGCTGGCTAGTATGCTGACTGTGCTCCATGTTTGTTTTGGATGCAGATTGGCTTGCATGGCAGAGATGACAGCAAGTCTGATGAGGAGCTGGTATGGCGGGAAACAGAGCTAAAGACCATCCCTTACCGGGAGTACCCATGGACTCTGTCCGCTATGCAGGTATACTGCACCCCATTCCAACAGCACAGGGGTTCCGGCCACTGTCGAGAGCTGTGCCCTTGCAGTCACTTGAACTGTACTCTGTACGGACACTGCTCTTCCCCACATATTGTGGCTGCTGCCCACTTGACTGCTGTTTGCCAAGTAGTGACATGCAGCCATTGATGTTTCCTCTTTCAACACATGCACAGTCAAGCCACAAGACTGCCTACTCCCCATGCCTCTATGCATTGTCAATTGCCACAGAATGATGTGAATGCACATCCTTGGCTTATGCATGCTGCACACTATACTCAGTCCTCATGTTTCTAAGTGCATTACAGGGAGTTCGTCTGAGCCAGGCTCTGCTCAGCTGCATGTTTTGCATGCCATCTGTCCAAAGTTGTAATTGCAAATCCAGTGGGCCTTTGCCAAGTTCCACTCTTGCAACTGGAACTGTGCAAAATTGGTTCACTTCAAATGCAGCAAGCATCACAAATTGTGAAGACACAAGTGAAATGGTGCGAACCTTCGCAGCATGAGTGGCGCTTCTTGCTCACTTTATCAAAAGACTTGCACAGTTGACTGAAGATGATGCCTGCAGGTGTACGCATCCTACAATTACCGCAGAGACCTGACGAGTGTGGTCAAGTCACCAGGCATGCTGAGTCGTGCTCGCTCACTTACTCTTGCTGAAGCAGAGGAGCAGGAGGCTGACGTGGGCAAGGGGGATGCAGGGGTCACCCTGCACCCCCCCACCATGCGGCAGGCCATAGGCTGGGAGCTTGCCATGCGTAACATCAGGCAGAATGAGGTGTGTCAGCACCTGTGTGTGCCATTTGCCGTGTATCACAGATTCGAAGGTTGCCAATTCCAGGCCTTGCTTGATCAGCTTCCTGACCAGCTAATTACATGCTTCTTTGCAGCATTGATCATTCAAAAGCAACCTTCATCGCATTCCATCTAAAGCCTGAAGTATAAAGTTTGCTCACTGTGTTTAGAACCTTGAAGTCTGTCAAAAGCATGACAGTCAGACTTGTTGTAGCATGCTGTCATGACTGCTGCATGCTCATACTTTGCCCTGACATTCTGCTTGCGAAGACTGTTCCAATATTGCCAGATTGCTGGAGGCACCAAAGCCGATCTACAAATACCCAGAACAAGTCAACTTGCTGTAGGTTGCTGATGCAACAGAGGTGCTGCACAAAGACCCTAGAGTAGCCAGTGTGAGAGATGTCAAGCTGCAAATCACGACTTTGCGCAGGCGGGCGCGAGTTGTGTATCTACCTGCATACGTAGTTGACTACAACTTTGGTACACGCTTCAACCATCATGGTGAAAGGATACCAGAGAGGTTTCAGGCAGTTGTCTCTGGCAGGGGTGAGCAATACAATTGTAACATGATGTGTTTACTCAATTATTCACTGATTTGTTCATTCACTCATTCACTTATTCATACACTCACTCACTCGCTTGCTTGCTTGCTTGCTCATCTGTTGGTTCTTTCTTTCATTTGTGCATTGATTGATTCATTCATTCATCCATCAATGATGTTGACATGCATACCCCTGTCTGGCTTTTGTCTGTCAGTGCACAATTGCTGAGTGATCAAGGTCAGTTGTGCTTGATGATCAGCAGAGCTTACATGAGCCGCATGCGCTGCACTGGCTGCCAAGATAGGTGGGTCTTGGCTGTGTGTTGATGCATATGCGGCAATTGGAACAAAATGGGCTTAAGACCATGCAAATGAGCAAGCCCGCTATGCTTTATGCACCCAGCAGGGTCAACAGACCTCATTGGCAGGCATCTAAATGGTGATGGTGATGAAATGACTTGCAATGAGCTGTATGCAGGTGAAGGTGTGGTGGCAGCTGAGAGGCATTATGACCCAATGCGGGCTCAGCTGACTGCTGCTACGGCAGCTGGAGGGGCTGCAGGCCTGATCAGCTTTGGATTAGCCCCTCTGCTAAACCTGACCGCCCCTGCCCTGCTCAGTGTTGAGTCAGCTTTCTGGAGCTTCCTGGTGGCTGCCACTGCAGGTGATGTATCAGCACCTGCTGCTCACATTCCTGCCTAAGCTTTTTCTAGAACACCAAACTGCACAGACAGCAAAGCGCATTGCTGCATTACTTTCATTGCAGGTAAGACATCAGCACCTGCTGCACTTGTCATCAACATGCTGCTCTGCAACAGATCAATGTGATTCTTTCAGGTGCAGCAAAGGTTAGCAGATGTGGAAGCATCTGATATAATTTGATATACTCTGCTAAACTTGCTGATTATATCAAAGTGCAGTGCCTGCACACTGTGTACAGGTCATTGGAGAGGCTTCTCTAAGCACAGCGTCTATGCTGTCTCCAACAGATCAGTCATGCAACCGAACCCAAACTTGAGCATCAAGTACGCTGCGCATGCAATCACCACTGAGAATGCAGACAAAGCAAAATCTGTGTCAGGCGCATCATGCTTCTAAACCTTGCCTGTTGAGCATCAGCCCAATGTGCATTGCACTGGGAATACAGTTTGCTTCAGGCTGAGTGTGGCAACCACCTTGCTCACGCACCGGCAGACGCAGCCTGACATACTAGTAAACTGTTTCTTCTGCTGCTGTGTGCCACACATTGTGGAATTTTACTTGTTGCTCAGAAGACTTGGATTTGGCAAGACGGGACTTGAGTTTTACACACACCTAGCACCTATGCTGCAGCATGCAACTGAATTTAATGCATTACAACTTGTGCCGTCGTCATCAGCAGTATGACTGGTGCATTAGTTGTCACATTCCCATCTGACGTAAGTTTCATCTCTGCAGCAGACAACGTCATTGTGACAAACAGTCATGGTGTCTTTGAAGGTCTGGCAGCTCAGCTGGCTCCTGCCTTGCTGCAAACCTAACTGATACAATTACCATTATGAGTATCATACTACTAATGTGGAGATCATGTATGGCAGGTCTGGCAGCTCAGCTGGCTCCCGCATTGCTGCGATCGTATGAGGAGGACAGCCGCTTGCAGCTAGAACAGGAGCTTGTAGACAAGTATGCCGCCATGGGCCTTGGCCCCCACCACATTGGAGATGATGAGCAAGAGGTACGCCCAGTATGCTTAGTTGTCCTGAAAAGTATAACAGCTGTTGTGGACAAGTACGTTGCCACAGGCCTTGGCCCCAAACACATTGGGAACGATGAGCAAGAGGTGAGGTGACAGCAGTTGCTTGAGCCCAGACTAGATGCTCACAACATCAAAATGTTGTGATTATTATTGTTATTATTATCCATAATGCAGCCTGTAGTCAAGTATGCCGCTACTGGCCTCAGCCCGCACAACATTGGCAATGATGAGCAAAAGGTATGTCTCAAACAATGCTGCTGTGCGCTGTGGCTCTCAACAAATCCGATGAGCAAGAGAGATTGGCTACCAATGATCAGCATGCTCACATATACGCTGGCAATGATGAGCAAGAAATAGGCTCTCAATTGTGCTGACATCAGCAGAAGCGGCAGCTGCTCCTAACTCACTTGATATATGGCTCTCACCACATAATAATCATGGTTTGCCGCTGGTCCGGTCCAACGTGGAGTGGCAGCGCTGGGAGGAAGCGGACAAGTGGCACTGGAATGCACACAAGTAATGCTCCCACATGACTTGGCCCCACAGCTGTAGTATTATTGTTTGCAGCTGATCCGGTCCATGTGGAGTGGCAGCATTGGGAGGAGGCGGAAACGTGGCATTGTAACGCACACATTTGCAGCCCTATGTATTCTGTCACTTGCATATCTGTGTTCACACTCAGCTGAGGATACATTGGTCTGCAGCTAATTTAGTCCAATGTGATGATGGTGAAAAGAGGCCAACAAGCGGCACAAGTATGTACACGTATGCTGCTACATACCTTGGCCCCAGAATTGTATTATGATTGTTTGCAGCTGATCCGGTCCAATGTGGAGTGGCAGCGGTGGGAGGAAGCAGACAAGTGGCACTGGAATGCGCACAAGCGGCGGCTGTGGGCGGACAACCTGTGGCGCAGCCATCAGCAGCGCAGACTGCAGCGGGGCAGGCTTCAAGAGTACCTCTCCATGCAGCAGGAGCGTGAAAGGTCTGTATGCCTTTCTGTGTGCTTTTGTCCATTGTATGCTTGACACCTGCATTTGAATGCTGGGCTAGACGTTGTCTTTCTCTAGAATGCTAATGTGCATTTGTACTTTATGCTGACGACATGCTCCTGATGTTAACATGAGCAGCTGTTTTGCAAAAGAGGCACTAGCGTGCTTAGCGGCTCCTGCCTGCTGGTTGGTCAGAGACGTAATTGACATGTATTCACTCCCGAAGCGACATAAGACAAGCAAACATAGCACGCTTGTTGTATCAAGTGCTTTGTTGTATTAAGTGATTTGTTGCAGCTGAAGTAGCAGAGTGTTGTGGTTTTGAGATCAAGCTGAGGAGTGCTGTGCGGTGCGGGCTCATGCTGGCGCATGTTTGGACATGCAGGTGGGAGTATGAACAAGAAAATGTGAGGCAACAGCGCTTTGGGCGCAGCCACTTTGCCCCCCGCTTTGGCGGAGACATGGAGGGCGTCAGAAGGTAAGCTGGGACGCGTTGTATTTTGCCATTGCTACTCTGCGTCTGCCCATTGCTACTTGACACCACGTTGTTGCTGCTTTGCATTTTGACATGACAACTTGGCATCTTAGCATTGCTACTTTGCCATTATCATTCTGTGCTTAGCTCATGCTGCTTTGAAGGTTGATTGCATTGCATTGCATTCACCAAAGCTGGTCACTGGGCATTTAGACTTGCCAGTGCCCAGAGTGAGTCATTGCGTCGGGGATGCATGTGATATAGTGCTATCAAGATATAGTCAGGTTCATGGCTGCTATGAAGCATCGATGCAGATGTCACTGGAGTGTGCATCGCCAAGTCAACAGTTAGTTGGTTAAACCTTTTGCTCACATGCTACTTATGCATGCTGCTGTCTAATGTTAACAAAAAATGCAGTATAGGAAGAGAACCTTGACCTTAACAACACCATCACTGTACTTTGAAGCTGTACACAGGGCATCAGAACATCAAGGCTTGCATCCACTGTGCATGTGCAGGGACCATCTTGGCTACTACAGCGCCCTTGGGCTGGAGCCAGGAGCTGCCTCATTGCCTGCCATCAAAAAGGCCTTCCGGCAAGCTGCTCTCATTTGGCACCCAGACAGGCAAAAGGTCTGTCACATTGCCTTGCTTAGCCTGCCAAAGCTGCAATTTCATTTATGCACTGTGTGGCTTCCGATTGGATTGATGAAAAAGCGAGCATCTGGCACCTTGACAGGCAAAAGGTCTGTCACGTTGCCTAGCTCCCTCTGCCAAAACTGCGTTCTACTATCCACTTTGTGCCTTCTAATCATTCTTCTGGAAAAGCAAGCTGCAACCACCGCTGCAAGTCTGCTGCCTCAACTTCATCTCAGACAAACTGTCTGCCATGTTTGACTGCACTGCACTTCAACTTCATTGGCAGAAGTGCAAGTCATGCTTAGGCAGCATGCCTGCTTTGTCTTTGTTGATTTGCTTGGCATGTTGAGGTCATATGCTGTATCTGCCCCCTTGTATTTTAGAAGACTGATACTGTATCATATAACAGTGACACCAACTGGTCAACACAAATCACTTTCTGGCTGCAAATCAAGTGCACTCACGCTGATCTAGCAAATCAACGCCGTTTGGCCGCTCAGCCATTTCTAAAAAGGCAGCCTTAGCTTGAGGAAGGTGGCTCACAGAGACAAGATGCTGTGCAGGATGGGGCCGAACAGCGGGTGCTTGCTGAAAAGCGCTTCAGAAAACTACGCAGTGCATATGAGGTGCTCAGAGACCCTGAAAAGCGGCGGCAGTATGACAGGGGTGAAAGCATACAGAGCTAGCAATCCTGTCTATATGACAGAAGGTCGCGGCCGATGTATGCAAGCTGGTTTCACAGTCCATGATACAACCAGTTGCTACAGCCTGTAGCGCAAGTTGGCAGTCTCAGTTCTGTATGTTGTTTAACGTTCTGACACCACTCTAGCACATGCATCAGATGACACTGTGTTGGCTTATCCCAGATTTTGTCAGCAGCTGACAAAGTTGCCTGACCCAAACAAGTTGACCAAACAAGTCTTAAGGCAGATTGCCTGATTTGGCAATCTGCATGATTGTGGCTTCATTGTACATATGCATCCCAGTCTTGTTTGCCTCTGCATCCAGTACCATTGCCCTTGCAACGTCTCTGACCGGAGTCGAAGTGATAGGCAGGACAGCTCCCAGCCGCTCCACAGTGTTGGCTTTGGAGCCCCGGGCTAATTTGCCTGGTCTGAAAATCGAACTTGCAGGAAAGTTTTCTGCCTGCACAGCTTGTTCAGCCTGCATGCAAATTGACACTCTTGACACTGAATAACCAACCAAAGATTGGCACACAATCTACAAAGTTCATCCTCAAATTGTCAGTCATTACCAATTGGCGAGGCTGATTGTAAAGCAAAGTTCTGACTTACATTCTGTGCAAACCTGCATAGCATGTGCATCAGCTTAGGCTTGGGTATACCCTCATGCCCAAGGGAACATTGTGTCTCAAGCTTAAGGTTTGGCTTGAGTCACAGCTGTACACCATGCTGGCAGACACACTTCAGTAGCAGCATGAATAGCAAGGCAGTCATTGCTAAGTCTGGATGCTGATGCAACACGGTGCACACAAGCTTGTGGACCCAGCCTAGTGGCATCAGCTACTGTTGTTTGGTCGGTTTGTAACAGCCGACCTGTCCTTTGGTCTTCATGTACAGCAAGGGGTGACAAAGGCTGAAGTCATTTGCCCATATATTGGCATTGGCACCTTTACTTGAGCACAGCGTGAACTGCTGAGCGCCTGCCTGCTTTGCTGCCTGAGCTGCTTGCTTGACATACTCCAGATCCACTTTTCTGAACTGTGCAGCGCTTCCTGCAACCTGCACAGGCAGCCTTTCAAAGTTGAGCACTAGCACTGCACAGTTTCACGCTGGAAGTGGCATGTGGGCTTGGGTGGTTTGTCAGCAACGTATATGTGTCGACAGTAAGATCTGCTGTTTCATGCAGCATGTAACAAAACTGTACGCTGTGCTATCGTGCAGGTGTTCAACAGACGATTGCGCAAGCAAGCTTGCAGACTACTTTGCGGGTTGTTCCCAAGGTGCAGAAGACTGTGTGGGCATCTTGAAATGCTTGCGCTCCCTCTGTGGTTAGGTTGTCCATATTGATGCCTTTTTGAACCAGTTTGGAGGCATTGTACCCCTGTATCACAGATCTGAGTGCAAGCCAAGTTGGTGTGTAGCTGCCTCGGCAGGCTTCAAGCAGACCAAATGGTTAATGCTACACCAACAAGAGCATAAGCACCTGGTAAGCAGCTGGCACATCCACCTCGCGCCTGCCGATCGTTGTCACCGAGCTGAATGTTGTGCAGTTCAGAAGTTGTCCTACCAGCTCAAGACCTGCAATAACAAGAAGTATTTGAGCGTGCTGGTGCGCAAACGCGCTGTCGAGCAGCCTTGATGTTGGAAGAGCATCGCACCCACAGCACCAGTGCCGCCTATTACCACAGCCTTCATATTGTTGTCTGCATCGCCGCCGTGTACTTGGATCAAGGCCTTTGATATAAGTGAAGCATCAGACCACTACTTCGGAGTGGCAACTGCTATTCACGCTGGGCAGTCTGACTACAGATGCCTGGTCATCCAAGCATGAAGCTTTCGTTGAGCTTCACGTTCTGAAGGCGCAGCAAGTCATCCTGCACGAAGTGCTGGTTTGCGCTGGCACCAAGCACTGCCGGTGGTCTCGACCGCGATCTCTCTTGGCCAAAAACATGACGATATGCTGACATCAAGCTATAAGTCATGACTCAGCTGCCAGCCCAAGCAGAGTCGCTTGGCCACAAGTTGGCTGTGTGTGAGCAGTCCTTGACTTTGTGTGGCACATGAAATGGACAATTGTACCAAAATCCTGCACATCATGGGCACTTATCATTTGCTATGACTGCAAAGCAGAACTGCAAGCAGAGAGGACTGCAAGCATTTGATTTGCAAATCCCCAACCAGTGCTAGAATGGTGTGCTAAAGCTAGATGATGTGATGACTCTTGCAAGTTTGTAGATCTGTGCAGTTGCCAGCCCTCTTTATCAGCTGATGCTTTTGGCTCAGCCTTCTCTGTAACACTCAGCAGATGTAATGTGGACAGAGCTCACAGCCAGAGCTGTGAATCTGACTGGCAAGTGGCTGGTCCTCTCCTAGGCCTGGATGTGCTGCAATCTATGTCGCTGCCGGCCTAGTATTTTGACTGCTTGAAACCCTCTCGGAAATGATGGCCTGAGTCAATGACCTCATTTGTATGACCATGTGTGTTTGACTGGACTTGCATTCTGCAATTGTGCATGGACGCTGTTGAATTGACCCATTCTGGTCAACATGGCACAGCACACGGTGCATTAGAGCTTGACTGCGCTTCAAAAGCAAGAGGTGAGTGCCACCTTTGACTGTAGATAGACGTGAGACCAGTTGAGTCTGAGGGATCTTCAGACAACAGCAACTCAGCATGTTAAAATGACAAATGCCTCAATGACAAGCTCTTAAGAGCATGCTTTCCCTCCATAAGTCTGAGGCATTTGGATGGAGGGAAAACAGTCACATCTGTTCTTAAACCCCTGCTGAGGCAGACATGCAAAAATTTGGTTGTCTGATAAGCTATTCCGGCCTTGTTGTGCTTGTCAGCAGATCCAGACAACAAAGAGAAGCAAAAGTTTCCTGCTTGTTTTGATATTATCGGGGAAAACCTCTTGAATTTCAATCTCGAATGTACACAACAAAGTGCTGCAGCAAAGAAAGCTTCTGTTTATGATCTGAGCTGATCTGCCGGCATCTCGTTGTGTGTTAACCAATGTTTCATGTCGCGCACAATACAGTACTCTATGCGAGACGAGCGGGTAAGGCACTGTTCAACATATGAAAAAGGATGTCTTGGCATCGGGCCCGGCCTGAGACAAGCGAGACCAGCCGCACCGGCGCCTGCACAAGGGCTGCGTCTCCAGCATGCCCAGAGTCTGTCGGTCTGGTCAAAGCGGCAGATGCCAACGATTGCATGCGGTATTGACACTGAGCCCTGGGCGGTCGACTGCCACCTGGGCTGCTGCGACTGCTGATGCAAAGCGTCAAGCTAGGGCGAAAGGCTGAGATTTTGTATCTTTTTAGTCACAGCGTGCATGTGGGACTCACATGTTCCCAGGGCGCTTAGCGCCAGTCTGACTTCGATCCGTGGCCGTATGGTGACATCGCTAGAGTCCCGCAAGCGTTTGCTCCTGCCAGGGCGCTTGGTATACATATTGCTCCAGAGTCATTCAGCTTTTGCGTCAACTTGATAGATATGGCCCTCCCATGACTGTTTGTGTGTTTGCTATCTAGCATGCAACGCGTCAGCAGGCGATAGCCTCGACGTTCCGTCACACGTTGTGATACACAGCCACTCAGGCACCTGACGTTTGCAACAAGCAGGCAGGGGTGCAGGGAAGGGCAGCTGCCCCTAGCATATGGACACCCCTTCCTCTCTGTTACAGCTAGACGAGAAGGCCAACGCCGCAGTTGCAAGTAAGCGACCAATGCTAGCATTTGCTGCAAGACTCTGCCCCAAGATAGCCTTTCAATTGCGTACATCTCGCTCAGCGTGTGTGCTGCTGCTGGAGCAGAGCAATTTTGGCACAAACGTGCCCCCTTGTGAAAGTCATGCTTTCCCTCAGACAGCCTCAGCGCTGCATACAACCTTTTCCAACCTCGAAATCATGCTGTTCAAGTTGCGCCACGCTGGTCCAACATGCATGCACATGCGTTTGCAGGCTTCGTTGCACTTTTGCGGGGTGCTGGGGAGAAGGAGAGGGCTGCAAGGCAGGAAGCTCGCCATTGGCAGACACAAGCAGCAGAGTGGAAAGAAAAGTATATCAATACACCATACGTAGCTGTTATAGGCTCTGCTACACTGCGCTTGCTGCGTCCTCAACTCTCATTGGCAGACACCTGCATGTGCTCGGTGCATGCAAGTGCCAAACGAAACACTCACAGTGTTCGACTACACCTACTGCTTACAGGCAACAATGTTCTCTGCTATCTGTCTTGCAGCACAACTGGCGTAAGCGACCGTGCATGTGATGGGGTCATTGTGTTGCAGATATGAGTCAGCTAGGCGTCATGTTGACATGCTCCAGAAGCTGGCAGAGAAGCAGCATCAGCAGCAGACGCTTGACACAGATCGCGGTCACATCACCACCATCCTGGAGCATGATGACAGCAATCATCCCCTGTCAGAAAACTCTCAACCCTCCTTCACAGACACAGCTCGTTCCATGCTAGATGAGTACGATGCAGTGAAGGGCTTGGCAAATGCTGACAGCATGGGCAGTGAGAGGAATCTGCCCAGAGTCAGGACATCCCGTGTCACAGCTGATCATGCTGCTCAAGTCGCCATTGCTGGAGACAGGCGCAACTCATTGCCAGACTTGGGGTCAAGAAAGTTCCCAAGGGCTAAGTCAGCGACCAGGAAAAACTCTCTGGGCCCTGTGCGCATTGATAGCCAGGTGCGCTTTTCATGTGAATGCGGTTTGCCATACTACAGACCCAGTACCATGCTCCTGCATTTGATGTCAGGATCAATGGATATGTGATGTCTGACAAGTCAGGACACACATATTATCTGCAAGCTGTCAGTCTTTGCAGAATGCTGTGCATGCTGTGCATGTTGTGATGCCACATCTTTGCCTGTACATGCAAGGCACTGTCATTGAGCACAATCTGTCCTGCCTGTCATGGAAGTACATGACTCAAGAGCCCTGCTGCTACACTGTGCATTTGCATTGTTGTTTCGAGTTGTGCATAGGGAGGGCTCTGCTGCTCACAGTTTCAGCTCAGAATGCCTGATTTGTTGCATGCTGGGATCCATCATATTGACAAATGGTCCTCAGCATAGCATCAAGTCAAGCCTGGTCAGCTGTACTAGTGGAACATTGTTGCATGAGCTTAGCACGCTGATCACAAAGTACATGCCAAAGCTTCTTCCGACATGCCTGTGGATCGTGTATTACTACACAACTTTCCAAGTGTCATGACAGCAGCATTTGCTAGCTGAATTACTTTTTTGACACAGCCTCAGTGAGATAAAAGTAGCTCACCTTGTCATTTTTCTGCATGATCATAGCACGAGCGTGTGATCATTCATTTGGTGCCCCACTACATAACGCATATTTCTGAGACAGGTACATGTTGTACAGGCTGATGAGTCTTCACAGTGCTGCATATTGGAGAAATTGCAGTAGTCTGACTGCTGCATGTGAGTGCTGCTTGCTGCAGTTGTCAGGACTCGCTGAGATGCTGCTCTAATTGCTTTCAAGTGGTATGCTAACAAATGTGCTTGTTTCATGGTGTGCAGATATCTGCATCTGCAGTCACACCAGCCATGGCCACCCCAAGCAGACCCATGCGCACTACAGTGGGGTCCTTAGCCTCCTGGCTAATGGCCTACACCATGATGCAGCCAGGAGCGAGCGGTGGCCGCAACGGCACCACCTCCAAATTCGACAACGACCAGGAGATCTCGGCCGTGTCGGTGCTGGACGATGACGGCGCGTCGGGAGTGGGCGCGGCAGCTGCCGCGGCGGTGTCGGTGGCGCTCGCCAGGAGCTGGGCTGCGGCTGCGTCGCAGAAGCAAGCAGCTATGGTGGAGAGGACGACCAGTGGGAGTCTTAAGCCTGGCCGAGCTGGCTTCAGACTTGTGGCTGCTGTGTCCAACACTGACCTTGTACGCTTGGGAGGCAGCGCGAAGCGCAGCACATTTGACCATGAGGTGTGCACTAGAGCTGCTGTTGTAGCATGGTTATGAAACATTTGCTTATGAACTATTTGCCAGTGCAGTTTGCAGTTCTAATTGTACAGGAGGGATCTGTGCATGGTGCTTGTTGCTCTCTGATGCAGGATGCTGTTGCCTTGTGTGCTCTGCTGTGCTTCCATTCAATCACAGCAGGCAATGCATGGTCATGCCCAGGGACCCTTGTTGGTCTTCATGAGCATGGCTTTGGATTTGGGCGGACATACCAAGCTCCGCACTCCAGTCACATTGAGCAATACCTCATAGCAATAAAGTCAGGCTACATTTCCATGCACATGTGCACCATTCACTATTGTGCAAGCTCACATGCTTCTTTCTGCTCAATCTTGCCAATACAGATTTGCCTTGGCTTGTCCTTGAGCATGTGTAATGCTTACCTTGCCAGCAATGGCGCTTGTTATTGCTGCTCTTGATTGCTCAGTGACATCTGCTCAGCCTACGCTTGATGTGTATAGGATTCCACCCCAATGGGCAGTTCCACCTCCAGCAACAGAGGTGGCTCGACCCCCTTCTTCACCTCACCTAAGACCTCAAACTCCAATCTGCAACAGTCAGGGGCCACACCCTTTGCGTCCCTCTCAGAAATGCCCTTCACAGAGACAGACGGCCCTTCATCCAACACAGATGCAGCCCCCCCACCCCTGCCGCACCCCCACGCACAGACCATGCCTGTATCCATACCCTCAAGCTCAGATCATCCGCAGGTACAGTGACCTCTTTTTGTAACGACTGCTTTGGTTGACAAGAGAGCTGTCCTGCTATCAGAGAGGTGCCACTGCAGTCAGCATGCAGTGGTTCATTACCAGTCGCATTGTGAAGAACAATGCACATTCAATGTCCTAACAAAGAGAAGTGACTGTACATGCAGAGCCTGCCTGATGCTCATGCTGCTTTCGATGCCATCACCAATTTTCACTTGTAATTTTCTGTTTGTTCTGCTGCATGTCAAAAAGCAATCTATGCAGTCCTGCTGTGTGACAAGCAGCATAGCTTGCTTGGATAGCAGTGCTTCAGGATTCTTTGACTGCCTCATGGTGTTTCAGATGCATTTGCGCTGCCACGCAGCATCTCGCCAACATGTTGTTACCATTCTGCTTTCAGGCCAATCATGGCACAGTGGCATATGCAGTATGCAGCTCAGCAACCAAGAACCCACCTTGACTCGTACTGCTGATGCGTGTCAGCACCTCAAGCCTTACACATATAGTTGCATATGCAATGTGAAGCCCAGCAAGGCTGAATACCATTGACTTGCTTTGCCCCTATATGTGCAGGCAGCACATGCGTTTGGCAGTGTGGACGTGAACGCTCCCTCCCCCTCCCCAGCAGACCCCTTTCAGTCAGCAGACCCCCTAGACCAGGCTTCAGACGCACAGGCAGACATTTCCAGCCCCTCTAGCAGGGGCAAGTCAGAAAGGGCTTCTTCACCTGGAGCCCCTTCAGGCTGGCATGCCTTCAAACCTGCCCCAATAGGGAAAGACTTCAAGACTGCGGGCAGTCTCCCTATACTGCAGAGCGCTTTGCACAGGCGGCTGTCGTTTGCCCAAGGTGCAGGGGTTTTGCCGCCAGGTTTGGGGGTTACGCCAAGCTTTGAGGGGCCTTTCCCGCCACAAGCTTTGATTCTAAGGGACAACTCCCACCGGCGGGAAGCGTACGCCAAAGGGCAGGGCGCTTTGCCGCCAGCCTTCAGCGGCAGAAACCCTCTGCATACCGTGAACAGCGCCGTCAGCAGTGACTTGGACACCCTCCAAGAAGACAGCTCTGAGTTTATTGATTTGGGAGAGCAGCCAGACTTGGTCACCGAGCTGAATGACTCAATTGGGCGCAAGAACCGATTAGCACCTTCAGGCCGGGCTCTGAAGCAGGTTGAGTCATTCAACACAGATGTCGTCCGGCAGTCCATTGACAGGGCGAACAGGACAGACACCAATGACAAGCACATCTCCTCAGCTGGTACGTGTACTAGAGAAGTAGTCACATTTGTGTTACTGCAATGTGGTGAGCAGACGCAAGGCGCTGTTAAGCGCTCGCCTGCTTGCAGTGCATGTCGAGTGCTTGCATGCTCAGACATACTCTGCGACCTGCATGCTTCCATGTGCTATCAACATCTTCCATTGCATGTTTGCGTCACGTTGCTGCATACATCCATTGTTCTAGTTTGTTCTGTCCTGACTAGGTGGCACCAAATATGCCATCAGGAACTTAGCAACCTGTTTGTACATCAGAGCCCACCCAACAGAAGTGTCATGGCAACAAAATGCAACAGCATCTCATGCCTGTCATGTTTCTGTAGGCTCACATCTTGAGCTGCACTGGCTGAACCCACCACGCAAGATCCTGGTAGTGGCTAAGCCCTCCCCAGACGTGCTGCGCTCCCTAGTCAAGGTGGCTGAGTGGCTGTTGGATCCCCAACGAGCCATGCACGTTTATGTGGAGCCAAGTGTGTACGCCAGACTAGGCCTGGTGAGTTTCTCTTAGTACATCCATGTATGGCCAAGTTTGCTGCACCATGTCTTGCCAGCATTGAGTTTGACTTAATGCTAGATTTTTGTTGAAGGGCAGCTTCTTCTTGTATCTTACCTGGTCTAGCTTACCTGCAAATGAAACGTAGCGCCAATGCACCCTGCAGAGGTGCGCACCAAATCTCAAGTTGTCAGTGCCTCTTGCTGCAACATTATCAAAAGGTAGCCTGTGTTGTCTGTCTTGTCCCCTGAAAATTTGCCAGCTCCAATGCAGACAAGTTGCTACTAAAATAGGGGTCGAACAGCAACTTCCTCCTCTGTCTTTCCTTCCAAAGCTTCTCCAAATACAACTCATCGCTCTAAAGCAATTTAATACTGCTGCAGGAGTTGCAGAGGAGTGTTGCAGATGGCAAACCAGGGGAGCTGGTCACATGGACCCCAGAGCCCGAGACAGGCACCATCCCTCGCTATGTGGCTGACGGCTTGGACGCTGTTGTGACTTTGGGTGGTGACGGCACAGTGTTGTGGACCTGCTCCATCCTTGGCAATGGCTCAGTGCCCCCACTAGTGCCTTTTGCTATGGGCTCCCTTGGCTTCATGACGCCTTTTGCAATGGAGAAGATGACCAAGACCCTGGAGCAGGTGTGCTTACTGAAAATGCTGCTGCTTTTGGAATTGCGAATGATAGTTCCCTTTGTCCTGAAGACATTGATCAAGACCCTGGAGCAGGTGCGCTCCTGTAACTGGTGTATCTGTGACTGGGCCTTCACATTCTTTGCCATGTAGAAGAAACAGTGCCTTGCCTGCTGGCTGTGTGTGCTCAATTTCTTGCTTAGGTCAATGCAGTGATGGGCCATCATGCTGTGATGAATGGCATTGGTGCTTGCTTACTGTTCCTGCTCTTTTGAGGCTCCTCTGAGGCTGATCATCTGTGGACGCCATGGCCCATGCTACAAGTTGAATCTCAGTCGTCCCTACAAAGACGCCCAGAACAAGCCTGCCTGGCAAGACAGGACTTGGGCCACACACACCTAGCCCATGTGATGGAATGTGTAATTGCTAGCCCATGTGCTGGGATGTGTAATGATCATTATGCATGGCACAATTGCTTGGCAGTGCCTGCTTACTGTACCTGCTGTTTTTGTCAAGGCTGACAGCGAATGCTTGTCTTGCTGCTTCGCTTGCTGCTTGGCTTGTGTCATCAAATTGCATACACATGTCATGCAAGAAAGTGGCAGCGTCCGCCTACTGTCAGATGCTCTTTCTGTGCTCATGGTCTGTGCGCGCCATGGCTAATGCTGCACTTGCTTGGCAGTGCAAGCGTGCTGTGGCTGCTTAGACAATTCCTGACAGTGATTTTGGAGCAGTTCTGTAGGAGACTCTGCTGCTCACAGTGATGCCAACAGCTTTGAGCTTGGATGTTTGTTGTTCCTGAGCAACATCAAACTTCCTCTGCCAAAAGCTGCTGGCATCAGCATGTGCAGCATGAAGTTTTACAGTTTCAAGCATACTGTAGCTTTCACCAATACATTGCTGTATACATGTGAGATCCGACAGTTCTGCAGGGGCATATTGTACTCCTAGCAATGCCAACAGCTTCAGACTGAGGAAACCTGAGGTTCCTGCCGTGCTTTCAGACACTGAGCAACATTAGATCTCGCCAGTCCAAAGCTGCTGGCATCACCGACAGCAGCATGTGTTTCCGCCGATCTGCCCTGATTACGTTGTGATCCATTCCTACAGACAACAGCCCTTTTTTCTCACGCTTCTGAATGCATGTGCACCCAGAACAGGAAGCACTTGGAAAAAGCTGAACAGGCCAACAATATCACTGAGTTCTGCTGCAGCATTCTGGCACTCCTGACAGCAAGTCTGCATTGACTTGTTGCCTTGCATGACAGCTAGAAGCTGTCTGAAAATGATGGCATTTCTGGACCCAGCTCACCACACAAGGACAACAACATCATGTTGAACTTGCTATGATCAAGTGTAGCTGGAAGCTTTCCAAGGCTGGTGGCATGTGGTCCTGGCTCAACGTACAAGGATAAGAACATCATGTTGAACTTTTGATGATCAACAGTGGCTGCATCCTCATTGCTGGACTACAAGAAGATGGAAGACCTATCAAAGAATCTGGGGTCTAGGATCCTTCCCATAGTTCTTCCATATTGTTGAAGTCCAGCAGCCCGATGCAATTACTGTCAATCATTGCAGGTGCAAAATGATGTTCTTGTCCTTGTATGGTGACCTGAATCCAGATGCTGCCATTCATAGAAAGCTTCCAGCTGTCAGGCATGCCAACATGTCAATGTAACATGCTGAGATGCTTGCACAGCAGAGCTTGGGCATTATTTTGAGAAGCGCGTCTGTAGACACACCACAAGCGCTGGTCTTATCTGACGAGCTGATTGACGGCCAGGCATGATCTCACTTGAGCATGTGACTTGAGCTGAGACACACACTCAATATGACAGAGTACTGTCTGTTACATTCCTCCTCAATGTCTCATTGCAACTAAATGGTGTCTAGAAAAATGTTTCGTTGAAAAGGGCAGGGTGAACGCCCTTTTGCATGTCATGCTTCTGCTGCCAGTTTAGCAGTAAAAGCATATTGCTTGTTTGTCGCCTAGAGGTGACCTTCTCATCCTGTTTGGCAGGAGACACAACTACACACTGCCTTGTCGGAAGTCAGAAGTTTCTGTTATTCACCTGCAACGCTCACTGTGCTATGATGTTTCAGCCAGCTTCGGTGTTGCTGTGAATGATGGTCACCCACCATACGCATGACGCTGCAAGAGCTGGGTATTTTGCTTTGAGCAGCTTTGCTGTCACACTATGCCAATGGTGCAGCAGCTGTTTAGCTGTTTCCAATGAGAAGCTTTGCATTCTCCGCAGCTTTGAGGGGCCAGCATTAGCTTTGCCTTGGAGTGCCAATCAAGCTGAATGCGGTCGCGGGTGGTCAAAATATCACACGCAATGACCCTAACTCTGTTGCACAAAGTCAGCTCTGCGTGCTGTGCTGAGCCATGTGCAGGCTGAGCTCTGCATCACAGTCATGTGAGTATCAGGCCACATGCTCCACCAGCTGTGACCCCACAGGAGGATTATTGATTGACATAACCCTGACATAATGCTGTGTCTGTGCAGATCATCAGAGGCGGCTTTTCCCTGATGCTACGCCACAGACTGCACTGCAAGATTGAGCGAGCAGAGACCGAGACCTACCTCACAGGTGCGTCCTTTGGTCCAGCTGGCGTCCGATTGACCCTACATTGCTCTGCATACAGCGCCAAGCATCCTACCCTTGTTGTCCCTTGACTGCCTGTGTTTGCGTTCCCTTGTGAGGTTCTGTATTCACTGGATGTGGCTGCTGTTCTCTTTCGTTGCATATGTCCAGCATCATGCTGACTTCAGCCTCATCAATGTAGGCTCTGGCATCATTGCTTGTGATTGATGCTTGTATGAATGGACACCTCTGTTGTCCCCACGCATGTCACTTGTCTGCTCTGCTTGTTCAGCTTTAGCTTTGCTACAATTTGTACTCTTTCTTTGGTCCCCCGCATGAGTCACAGTACTAAGCACAGGTTCTGTGCATAGACAACAAGAATTCGCTCTGCCATATGCCTCCCCAGCATCAGCCTTTTATGCACTTCACACATCAGTGCTGAGCACTATTCCAGTGTAGCATGACTCAACAGACAACAATGCTCACCTGGGCAAGCAAGTTGTGCTGAGCATTATGTGTGTCTGCAGACAACAACGCTCACCTGGATGAACAGGTTGTGCTGAACGAGGTGGTCATAGACCGCGGCGTCTCGCCCTTCTTGTGCAACCTCGAGTGCTTCTGCGATGGCAACTTTGTGACCCATGTGCAAGGGGACGGCTTGATAGTGTCTACTCCCACTGGTTCCACAGCCTACAACTTGGCAGCCGGCGGCTCTATGGTTCACCCACAGGTCAGCGAAAGCCTTGTCTCTCTCTGTTGAGCCCCTTCTGAGCAATGGAAACCATCTGAAGCATGTTCCCACATGCCAACAGAAACTCATCGGCAATGGTAGTGTATTGAGGCTAGCACCAGCACATGTATACAATTCATCCTTCCCAGCAAGTCAAGCCATACTGAGCATGTTTAGCATGCAAAAATCAGCATTGTTTGGGCACGCTGGAGCCTTTCGAGCAAGTTGAGGCATCTCGAATTTGTGCAGCCTGAGTGGAAAGCATTGAAGGCATCAATTATTGCATTCTTATGAGCAGTGCACATTGATTGACATGAAGAGCATGATTGTAGGTGCCAGGAGTGCTGTTCACCCCCATCAACCCCCACTCCCTATCTTCAAGGCCCCTGGTGCTACCAGAGTCCATTCAAATCAGGGTCAAAGTCCCGGCAGACAGCCGATCTGAGATGTGGTGCTCCTTTGACGGCAAAGACAGGCAAAGGCTTGCTCCAGGGGACGCAGTCTTGATCTATATGAGCCAGCACCCCATACCCACAGTGTGCAAGCTGGACGCCTCTCATGATTGGTTCCTCAGCATGCACAATGGCTTGCATTGGAACATCAGAAAGCAACAGGCAGGCGCAGGGAAGTGACATACCTGGAAGCAACTTTTGCATGGTTGGTTGATTCCACTGTGTTGGGGAGATGCAATTGTGGGCTCAAAGTTCAGAAGAGTTGATGCAAAAGGCAAACAGAAATCACAAAAGGCAAAACGATCTCTTCTGTTGGGCAAGTGGGTGGTAGAAGCAGCTGAGTCAAAAGCAGGCACATTTGTGTCAAGCAGAGTTTGTTTGTTTGCAGCAGCAGCAGCAGCTGCTGATATGGCACACCATGCAGGCAGGCAGCCTTTCAGTGATGTACCAACACAATAAAGATGATGGCTATACAAAGGTAACGCAATGCTAGATTGTTCTGTTGAGTATTTAGATGGGTTTTCCAATGGTGCCGTAGATGTCGAAACACTACATGTGCAGGAGTCTCCTTTGCCTGCTACTTTTTGATGACCCTATTTGATTGAATCCTCAGCAGCACGTCGCTAAGCATGTTTTGCCTGTGCATCTTGGGGTTGATCTTTAGTAATGCAAGACCCAGTCCATCTCTTACAGAGTTCAATTGTTGTCTGGTCATTTGCTGATCAAGGCTTTTGCTATGTGACGTACAGGGTTGTGTTACAGCAGTAATCCAGTTGCTTGTGATTAGTGCTGTAGATCAGCTTGTTTGTGACAACCCTGCAGCTTTGTCTCCTTGATTCCCGCATAGCACTGACAGTGCATTTCATGCACTGCTTGTCGTAGACCTATTGGCGCTCTGCTCTAGATGCCTTCGTCGAGGTCAACAGCAGTCTTGAAGTAAGCTTGTGCAGGTTTCCTTCGATACGTTTCAGGTCTTACCTCTGTTTGTACTCCGATGCTGGGCAAAACATTCCAGTTCACTTTTAGTCCACCACTTTTAATCATTCCAGGTTTCGAGATTGTGCAGCAACAAGCTGTCATGCCTGCAATTGTCAGTGGTGTAAAGTGTTGCACCTCATTCCAGACAACAGCAAGTCAACGCGCACGCCCGCCACTTTTGCACCGTATAAGATGTCGCTAACAATGCTATCACTCCTGGCATGTTGCCTGGTGTCAATCAAGCCTAGCATGTGACACAAAGCAACACGGACCGCGGGGCGACGCTCAGCGTATCCTGCCTCGGCGACTCGCGCTTGCAGCTGCTAGTGACTGTTGGACGTACATTTACGATCGTCGTCTTGGACATCATCGCAAACAGTGTGCGCATTGCGGGTTGATCCGTCTAGACATAGGACTCAAATCGCCGAGTGGACCGGGGACCAAACACTAGCATGAAAGCTCTCATCCTCGTAGGTGGCTATGGAACCCGGCTGAGACCGCTGACGCTCACGGTTCCGAAACCAATCGTTGATTTTGCCAACAAGCCAATGATTATTCACCAGATCGAGGTATTCAATACAGCGTTGTGGCTCTTCCTGTTGTTCCCTGTCTACTACGATTGCTCAGTTCGGAGTTTGTCCGCGGCCAGGCCCTGAAGAATGCTGGCTGCACGGAGGTCGTCCTCGCTATCAACTATCAACCCAAGGTACGTCGTACGGTCTTCACGCGGTCTGCTTTTGCGTTGATCTTGACGTGCAAAGCACCCTGGTACCAGATTCAAGAACCAGATCACTGCACCGAATAAGCACCTGCTGACACCGTGCTGATCGCCTGCTGTTCCCCTGTATAGGTTATGATGGACTTCCTGAAGGAATGGGAAGCCAAGCTTAACATCAAGATCACCTGCTCTCAGGTCTGTGTGCTTGCTGCGCTTTGAGACATTCTATGCTTATGAGTGTCATGCCCCTGCTTGCTGACATGAATGGCTTCACCTTCAGGAAACAGAGCCCATGGGAACTGCAGGTCCCTTGCGGTTAGCCGGTGACATATTGGATGACGGATCAGGAGAGCCATTCTTTGTCCTCAACAGGTAAGCTGTCTGAAGTTGAGCCAGCTTTATCCCCATGTGTGTAACCCTCTAAGTAGCAACATGCATCAGCATTGATTGCCTGATGTTGTACATGGTGGAAAGTAGATTCCATTTGCTATGCGCAAGTATATGTTGTGACATGCATACTGAGCTGATTGCTTGTCTGCAGCGACGTCATCTGCGATTTTCCCCTGAAGGACATGCTAGCATTCCACAAGCAAAAGGGCGCAGAAGGCACCATCCTTGTAACCAGGGTAATGCCTATTCATCCCTTTGTATAGCACAAGACATCACGCTGGTGGTGTGATGCTGATCATCAGAGAGATAAATTCAGCAGTCAGAGAGACAATTTGAGCAAGCCATCGCTGTTGATGTCTACCGCTAATTGAGGCTAGCTGCGTGATCATGCAAGTTGTGTGAAAGCAGACTCAGGCACAGAAAGCCGGCATGCATAACAAATCTGTTGTTTGTAACACAAGCATACATCAATAGTACGACACAAAGCCAGCAGAGATTGCCTACATTCATTGCAGTATACAATCTTGTTGCAGACTTTCTACCTGGTTCCAATGCAATGTACCATCTTGATGCTCACTTGCTGACATGTTGCAGACAGCAAAGACAGTCAAATAATTTTCTATGCCTTCAGGTGGAGGATCCAAGCAAATATGGAGTTGTTGTCATGGATGCTTCAGCGCAAATAGAGCGTTTTGTAGAGAAGCCAAAGGTGACCCCCACAGCCCTGCTTGCTGAAACGGTTGTCACAGTCCCCTGACATTTCAGCTGAGACAGGTGTCCCAACACTGTGCATTGCTTGTGAATAGTCCTTTGCATCATGTCTGCGCTCTAGCACTTGTGCATGCCAGCATCAGTCACAGTTTCAACAAACGCCTGCATGCAAGATTGACACAAAAGAAATGCCATCTTTGATGCTGCACAGCATTATGGGGTGTGCCACCTCAGAATGGCATTGCTGTCATCTTCCAAAAGATCCAACAACGCAATAGTCGCTTGGTAGTCGCTTGCAAAGCATGCAGCTTGATGCTTGCCAGAGCTGACATGATCCTAGTGAAGTACCTTAAGCAGCTGGCACAGTGCACAGGCAGTGGTGACCACATGTGGCTGAGAGGGTGCCTTGCTGTCAGATCTGAAATGACATTCAGTCAATCAAGCTGGGTATGCAATGCAAACAGTGCAATATTTGCCTTTGTTTTGCCTTTGTTTGCCAAGTCTAAGCCTGCATGCAGACTTTTGTTGGGGACAAAATCAATGCTGGCATCTACATCTTGAGTCCACAAGTGCTAGAGCGCATTGAGCTGCGACCCACGTCAATAGAGAAGGAGACTTTCCCTTTGATAGTGCGGGACAAGGGCCTGTATGCCTTTACCCTTGAAGGCTACTGGATGGATGTTGGACAGCCCAAAGACTACTTGCGAGGTGAACGATAGTCTTTGCTTGCTCCTATTATGCTTGACGTGTTGCTGCCTGGGTTGTAGCACTGCTCTGCGGTTTCTTGCTCTTCTCCTCACTGCAAGATGCGCCATGCTCCCTGCATGTTCTTCCTTGTCATGCTTCTCACTTCTCTGTCGACTTTGATGCCCTGTACTCCCCTTTGCTGACATGCTGGCTGTCATCGCTCCAATGTCCTGCATTGCTGTCACTTTGTGCAATGACATGTACACCAACACCTTTGCCCTGCACACAGCGAGCAGATTTTGCTGGAAGGAGTAGTTGCAACATTGATGCAACACCAGTGTTGTCTTGACTTGCTGCTGTCATCACCATTCATGTTAAACTTGTCATTGTTGCTGTCAATACGGTTCTGCAGTCCTTGTCTCAACATGTCAGCAATCAAAGGACGCCAATCAAACTTTGCTGCTGTGCTGTAGGACTGGGTCTGCATCTTGAGTCTTTGCAGAGGCAGCATCCAGAGCAGCTAGCGTCAGGCCCAACATTCATTGGCAACAACATTGTGCACCCCTCAGCCAAGATTGGGTCTGACTGTCAGATTGGGCCTGACGTCTCCATTGGGCTTGAGTGTGAGATTGGCAACGGCGTGCGCATCAGCAATAGCGTCTTGCTACATCGAGTCAAGGTGAGACTGGCATACAAATCACTTTGGTGCTTGTGATGGCCCCTCCTTGTGTCTTCTGAGTGAGAGAAGAGTGAGTAATTTCACATGCTTTAGCCAGCCAACAAAGCTGATCCCACGTGCCACATGGTGGCAATGACTATTTGTCCATGCGATCCAGGCAGTCTATGACATAGTGCCCCTGCTCAGGTTGCTTGTGCGACATGTGTCATATCGCTTGACTTATGACTCTCAGCTGAAACAAAGGCATGTGTGCATGTCTGTGTTGTGATTATGCATGGTCAAGCTGCTGATGCTGATGTGTTTCTGCTGATTGATGCTTTGCAGGTTGCAAACTATGCCAGAGTAGCCGACAGTATCATAGGCTGGGGTTCAAGGGTTGGCAAGTGGACCAGAGTTGAGGGGAAAGCAGTCATCGGCGAAGATGTGCATGTGCGGCCAGAAGTCTTTCTGAATGGTGCAATTGTGTTGCCGCACAAGGAATTGAAAGAATCAATCATGGACCCTGGCACTATCATCATGTGAGCTGGAGAGATGAAACCTGCCAAAGCAGTGCATGATATTGTAGTCCCAGCCTTGCATGCAACGTACCATTTTATGTGCAGTGATGAATCTTGCTGCAACAGGCCAGTATCAAGCTTGCTAGGCAGTCTCAGTTACCAAGGAATACATGCTGACTTGTTTTGCCATCTGACAATGCAGACTAAATTCTGACCTGTGGTGTGCATGTATGCTGTCGGATGCTGTTTGGCCCTGTTTTCGTTTTGCTGATGCTTCTAGTGTAGATTGCACGATCATGGTAGGGAGCACACAAGTACAATGTCAGCACTTGTTGCATGCGTGAATTGAGGTCAGTACATGTGCATTCAAGCAGTCAGCTATGCACTTTTACTGTGCACATCTTCGAAGTAAGCAGCAATCTAATTTGTAAGCATGTGAACTCGAGAAAAGCATAGATTCATGCTTTCCTCTGCAAATCTTTGTGATTGTACCTGGAACGGTCTTTAGACACGGCATTCACTGACATCCTAGCACCATGGAGGTTCTGCATATGCATGCTTGACTCGGTCAACAATTGGACTTGCCATTCGGATATATTTCGCCGCAAACAGCACCAGGTCCTCAGCCTGATCGATTGAGGCCTGACTCATAGTACAATTCAGCTGAGCGTAAAGCAGCCAGTCAGTACACAAGGCATCTCTACAGTACCAAGCTGCAGACAATGAAGTCATCTTGTTGCTCATTACAGCAGAGCTCTGGATACAGTAGAAAAGATTGCTGCTGGGAAAGAACACATCAGCATTTGCATGCCTGCGACTTGTGTGGGCATTTCAAGCTTTAAGAAAAGCATGTGAAACTTTGATCAGGTGCTGTCAGAAAACTCGATCCTGACGCCAAGAAGCTTGATGAAAGCTGCCAGCCACTTGGGATGTCCTGGCCAAGCAGGACTTGTCACCTGCAATTTCAAAAGAAGAAAGTTCACACAACTGCAGCAGAAGTTGATCCACAGAGTCAACTTCACACATAGGTTGAAGGTGCAAACCTCAACCCAAAGATGCAATGTCCACTCATTGACTGAAGGTACATCAGGCCGCAGTCGGTGCCGCTGCAGTTGTCAAACAAATGCAGTGGCGTGTGCAGCACATATCATAAGCACAGGTCAAGCATCAATCTGGCAGCGAGTAACATGGCTTAGCAATGAGCCTTCCATCACAACCTCTACAGGGAATGCAGCGGTCAAGTTCAGAGCCAGCAATATAGCTTACCAACAGCCCATCCACCACAACCTCTGTAGATGATACGTCCTTCATGATGCCGCCAGCTAGTGTGACTTCTGGACCGCATGCTGGGTACGCTGTGCACGTCTTGCCTTTCAACACATCAGCTGCTGCTAGAATCTGGAGGCCGTGACATATGGCAGCAATCGGCTTCTTAGCTGAATGGAACTTCTTGACAATGTCCAGGATTTGCTTATTCAGCCTGAGGTGCTCTGGCGCACGCCCTCTGCAGACCTACAGCTGCTGTCAGTCACACTGCATTCTGCTAGCAATGCATGCCCTTAAAATCTGGAGGATTTTGCATTGCACTTAATATTCTGCTAGTAAGTCATGCCTTTGAGCTCCGGGAAGTCTCACACTCTGCACCCTGCTCGCAACGCACGCCTTTGACTTCTGGGCAGTCTCACAGTGCACATTGAAACCTGCTAGCAATGCACGCCATTGAGTTCGGGCAACCTCACAGTGTACCCTGCTAGCAGCGATTGCCCTCTAATACTAGTCTCTCGGATGCAAGCTCACCCTGGAATGATTAGCCCGGCATATTGCTTCTCGTCCATGTCATCGAATGCTGCGTTGACAGAAAATTGATGTCCGGGCTTCTCGCTGTACGTCTGCGCACCCTGTGAGTGGCAGTCGACAATAGTTTAAAACAAGCATGAGGTACATGTCTTGCAGCAACCCTTGCTGCTTACCTCAAAGTCGTGAATGGCTGTCAAGATTGCGTCCCCAGGGTTCTTGCCAGGCGAGACTACATCAACTTCAACGCCTATGGTTTCCAGGGTCTGGTACGGAACCATGACTTCATAGTCCTCTACGTAGTCACCTGCCAGCATCAGCACGCGTGGGGCCATTATGGCACGCAAATGCTTTTCCAAGCTCCGCTCACTGGTGCTACCAAGTTCGACAAGTGGTCTTCGCCTGTCGCGTGCTATTATATCTGCGGTTGAGGGCGTCTTTCTGGGCGTCGTCAAGATGTACGCGAAAATTTTCAAACTTGTCGACTTACGCCGTTTGGTCTTCTTTTCGTTTGCGCAGTGTGCAAGCAATCAGCGAGCGACACAGCGATCCGAGCCCTCTGTAGCATGCAATTGCGCTGTTTACCATCGCAAGGTGTACTTTGTGGCTACGCGCGCACGATTTCATCCTGCGGCAATCTTCGGCAACTGCCAGCAACTGACCGGGGTAGTGCAAGTGTCAGCAAAGCCGTACAGGCCAAAGTTCTTGCTCGGCCGGTATGCCAGCAACAGTCACGCCTCCAGAAACAGGAGTCAGTCGCTTGGCCGGCATTGGACTTGCCGCGCCTACACGCGCAGGTGTTCGCAACAGTCACTTGAACCTCCTTTGCTGCTTTGCCACGTGCATATGTATTTCATCACTTGTATCTGTCGCAGTCCCCATCGATCCGCCTTAGACAGCACGTTAATCCCTTCACGCCAAGCCTTCAGGCAAGTCGACACAGTGGCAGCTCAAAGCAGCCTGCCGTTTTGCAATGAGTACCCCAACGAAAAAGAAAGCTCAAGAGACAAAGCAAAAGTCTATCCTGTGATCCACATCCAGTTTTCATGTGCGGCTAGGAATAATCTTTGGCTAGATTCAGCTTGAACAGGGCCAAAGATTGCAAACACTGACAAAAATGCATAGGCGTCATAGCAGGAGCCTTTGTAAACTTATATCTTGGGCAAAACAGTGTCTGAAGACATCCACCAATGCCGAAGTGAACAGAAGCAGCCCGGCAGTGGCTGAACACCATGTGTTGTCGCAGGCGCCAGTGCCACCTCTTGCCTGGCCAGAAATCTATGCAGACGCCAATAGGCCTTTGGTCGTGGATGTGGGCTGCGGTAAATCCCAATGCTGTTTATCACAGTCATTGCTTGCTTGGTTGCTTGCTTGCCTGCCTGCCTGCCTGCCTGCCTGCCTGCCTGCCTGCCTGCCTGCCTGCCTGCCTGCCTGCCGCTTTGCTTTTGCAGCCATGCTGGATGCTGACACTGCTTCCATCAGTGCTTGGCAGCGCTCTGCTGGTGACAAGGTGTGATTCAATGACCACTTTGCTTGCAAGCCCAGACAACAGGTGTTCCATGCGTTGCAGGCCCAGGCAGGTTTCCTCTAGCCCTAGCAGCCAAGCTCCCTGACCATAACATTCTTGGCATAGACATCAGAGGCAAGGTAATCCCCTTCAGGCTCCTATCATTCCACAACCCTGCTTTGTGCTTTGTGGTGTGCCCCACTCACAGCGTTTTTGGCATAGACAGCAGAGGCAATTTGATGTCCTTTGAGCGCCTATGGCTTCTGCATTGCTACCTTGTGCTTTCATTTGTGTTCCATTCGTGAGCCAAGCCTCCAGGCCACAACATCCTTGGCATAGACTTCAGAGGCAAGGTGATGCCCTCCAAACTCCTGTTAGTGTGGCATCGCTCCCTTGTGGTTTCACTTGTGTCCCATTCATGAGCCCAGCTTCCAGGCCACAACATTCTTGACATAGACATCAGAGGCAAGGTGATGGCCCTATAAGCTCCTATCATTCCGTAGACCTCCCTTGTGCTTTCATCGGCCACAACATCCTTTGCATAGACATCAGAAGCAAGGTGATGCCCTCCAGGCTCCTATCATTCAGTAGACGTCCCTTGTGCGTTCAATTGTCCCCCATTCATATGCCAAGCCACAACATTCTTGGCATAGACATCAGAGGCAAGGTGATGCCCCTATGAGCTCCTGCCAAGTCTGCATCAATCCCATCTTCTTTCTGTTGTGCCAGCTCCACGCTACAGATTGCTTAAGCTATCGCGCGAGCCCAGGTATCAGTGCAGCAACCACAGCAGCAGGAGCTTTGCGTTCACATTGGATGCTGCATAAGTGTAGGCTTCCAATGTTGTCTGCAACCTTATTTAGTGAGCTTGAATTGCAGCTGATGGAGAGAGCCAACACCTGGGCTGAGCTATCAGGTGTCAGGCCACAGTGCATTTCCGCTTATCCAATGCCGTAGTGTCCCTGCAAGTTATAATTGCATGCTTAAGCGTTTGTGTGGCCTGCAGCTAATGGCGGGTGCTAACACCTGGGCTGAGCTATCAGGGTGTCAGGCCACAATTCACTTTCTGCATCATTGATTTGCCAGCTGTCTTGAAGTTCTGGATTTATGCTGTGGCCATTGGGTTTGTGTTGAAAGCATGTTGTTCTGTGGCCTGCAGCTGATGGCAAGGGCCAAAGCCTAGGCTGAGCTATCAGGCTGTCAAGCCACAGAGGACTTTCTGGAGTATTCATTCTGCAGCTGTCTTGATGTTCCGGTCTCATGCCAAAGTTATTGATGTGATCTACAGCTGCTGCAAAGGGTTGACACATGGGCTGAGCTATCAGGATGTCAGGCCACAGTGCCCTTTTTGCATCACTGATTTGCCAGCTGTTTTGAAGCTGTCTCTAGATTTATGCTGTGGCCATTGGGTTTGTGTTCAAAGCATGTTGTTCTGTGGCCTGCAGCTGATACAAAGGGCCAAAAACTAGGCTGAGCTATCAGGCTGTCAAGCCACAGAGCACTTTCTGGAATATTCATTCTGCAGCTGTCTTGATGTTCCGGTCTCATGCCAAAGTTATTGATGTGATCTACAGNNAGGGTTGACACATGGGCTGAGCTATCAGGATGTCAGGCCACAGTGCCCTTTTTGCATCACTGAGTTGTCAGCTGTCTTGAAGTTCTAATTTTATGCTGCAGCCATTGTGTTTATGCTGAAAGCATTTGTTCTGTGCCCTGCAGCTGATGGAAAGGGCCAACACATGGGCTGAGCTATCAGGGTGTCAGGGCACAGTGCACTTCCGCCTAGCCAATGCCACAGTGTCTCTGCAAAGCATGCTGTCGAGCTACCCTGGTCCCATCCAGCTTGTCACCATTCAGGTACAGTAGCATTTGGTATCAGGGCAACATAAGGACTCACAGTTTGACACCAGGATACAATCTAAGGACAATATTGTTGTAAGACAAACGTCACAAGGTCCCTGCAAAGCATGCTGTCAAGCTACCCTGGTCCTGTCCAGCTTGTCACCATTCAGGTGACAGCACAAAGCAAGCTTGCATTGATTTCATGGTGAACAAAGTGGGTCAATAACCAAAGCGCAGAGCAAGCCTGCAGTCATCAATGCCAAGATTGCATGCGTCAGAACATTGTGTGGCAAGCATAGCAAGCAGCAAAATGTTGCTGAAACTTCCCATGAGCATTCAGCCCCCTGACATTGTACTCTTTGAAGTTTTGGTGCTGTAGTTGAAACTTTTAGAAGTGTATTTTTTGATAGGGAGTTTGATCAAGTTGAAGGCTTTAGAGCCTGCAGCTTGTTTTGCGCTTTGGTATGAGTCAAAACTCAATGGTGTTTCATGCAGGCACATCCAAATCTGGCATCAAACCATCTGTTTGACAGATGGTTTGTTGCTTTTCCTTTGTCATAGAATCTGCAGCCAGCTTGTTGTGCTGTGCTTTCGACGTCCTCTGACTGTACTGACTGTACTGGAGCTGCAGAGTCAAGCGTTCTGACGTTTTTTGCCTGTTGTGCAGTTCCCAGATCCTCACTGGAAACTACGCAACAGGAAGAAGCGTATAGTGCAGCCTCAGCTTGTGAAGGCAGTTGCCAATCTTTTGGCGCCTCAGGGGCAAGTGTTTCTTCAGTCTGATGTACAAGAGGTGGGAACATGCAAGCGCATTGCATCAGATCCATCTGAAGTTGCTCGACAGCAAGAAGCGCACTGTGCAGCCACAACTCGTGACAGCAGTAGCCAAGCTGTTGGCTGCTCAAGAACAAGTGTTCCTGCAATCATGCTGTTGTGTGACAGGTACGCTTCATTGCGTGCAATGCAGCTGACATATGGGTGATGAGAAAAAGCACTATGGTGCTGTTGTGTCTTGCAGGTAGCTGTGTCCATGCGCGACGAGTTGGAGTATCACGGTGAAGGAGCTTTCAGTATGGCTCCCAGAGCACTCATAGCAAAATGCAGGATTTCCACACCAACCAAATGACTGCTCTTTGTATCTGAACCTTTGGCTGGATCAGTTTAGGCTACACTGGTTGTTGTATTGCAGGTAGCTGTGTCCATGCGTGACGAGTTTGAATACCACGGTCAAGGAGCTTTCAGTATGGCTCCAGAGCACTCCCAGCAAAATGCAGTTTTCCACACAGACCAGATGACCTCTGCAGCATTGCCAAAGGACAGCCTTGAGCGCCAAAGCTGGCAAGCAACATGGCAGAAACATGGATGGCTTCATCAAAACCCTTTGGTAGGTTATGTGACTGCATGGGTCAAGCTTGTATGCCTTGTTAGTGTCCTGTGACGTAACTCGCAAGAGCATGTACGCCTCAGCTAGTGAGTTGAGGGTGTCTGCAGCTGAGGTTGTGGTGAAGCTGTCTGTGCTGCCTGCTGCGCTGCCGCTGTCAGTCACGAGCAATAATGCACAGGCAGTAATTCTCAGGTGATGCCATGAATGTCTACCTGAAGAAGACACCAGTACCAATGAAAGCTTGTATGCCTTCATTGACACTTTCTGCAAGTGCAAGGCTGCAATTTGAATGGCTTCACCAAAAGCTTTTGGTAGGTTTGTGACTGCATGGCAGGAACAAGGATGACTCGATCAAAATCCCTTGGTGGGTTCTGTAATTTTAATCATGGCAAATGTTTGGATGACTTCAGGCAGGTTTTGTTGGCAGGGTCTGCGACTGCAGTCATGTATACAGCACACGAGCAGATCATTATCAATGATGTGTAGGATGCTGTAGTCTGATGTGATGCCGCCTAAACGTTTGGGATGACAATAATCAGCTGCGTTGTCCCTGCGTGGCTCTTTCACCTGATGCATGCAGCAATGTCTCTTCCAGCCTAATGCAAGGAAAGCTTTGAGGAAAGCTGCTTGCAAATGTGTCTCAAACTCTGTTGTGTTGACGTGCATGCATGCATCAATCTTCCTCAAGCATACACTTGAGAAAGGCTGCTTGCAGATGGCTTTTGAGTGTTCTTATATTCTGTTCGTGTGGATGCCTGCAGCAATGTCTTTTCAAGCTCATGCAGCAATGTCTTTTCAAGCTCACATCTGAGGAAAGCTGCCTGCAGATTTGTTTCAACAAACTCCGTGTTGATGTGGGTGCAGGGTGTACCAACAGAGCGAGAGGTTCATACAGCTGATAATTCATGGCCTGTTTATCGAGTTTTGCTGAGCAAGGTGAAGTCACAGGTCACAAATTCACCTGCAACCTACACTCAACATCACGGTCGTGAAGCTGATGATTAAGCGTGTCAGGCAAATGCCTTTAAGCTCACGTCGGCCTCAAGTTTGGCGTGCATTCATGACTAAAGGGTAAGGTGTCTGGTAAGCAATGCATCAATATTCCACATTTCAGGTCATGTTAATGCCTCAGCACACTGTACAAAAGCCTTTGCTGCTGATAGTATGGAGCATTGGCTGTTCGACAATGTGGCAAAGCTGCGTTAACACAGCGACGCGTTGCGCCAGCGCAAGGTGACAATTCTTAATGTCGGCAAGTGCATGGCACAATCCGACACGTGACGCCCAGATCTTTGATTTGATTGCAATCAGACTTCTTCGCAAGAAGTCCTCATTCGCGTGGGCAATTTCTGCTAAGCATCTGACGTACGTTCTTTTGCACACAACTGCCAATAATTTTCATCTTCCTTTTCTTGCTGGTATGACCACGTGCCGAGGAGTGTGACGCAACAGGCAAAACAGTGAGTAATCTCTGCTAATCTCCCAGATTTGCTGTAGTTACAGGATCACTGCACTGCTCGGCATGCGGTAAGATCGTGGATTTGGATGTTTGACGAGCACGTTTCGCACGTCCACCGTGTCTCGTGAAAGTGCAGTTGCTGTCATTCGTTGTCAACTCTGCTGCGCTTTGCACACAGTTTGACGTCTCAGCCATCTCCCCTGAGCCGACAGGAAGCGCACGTGGAAAAGCGCGTGCACGCCTCGGAGACAGGATTTTACAGTCAACAAAGCCTCAGCACAACTCGTATTGATCTCGACCGGCTGTGATCGGACAAGCTTGCAACTTTTCGAGCAAGCTGCAGCTAACGGATCGTGCTCGGGATTGATATCTGCAACCCAGCCCTTTCGGTTGTTGGCCAAGCATCTACCCCTCAGAACGTCAGTCAGCACAGCATGACGGTTTGACTTGTAGAGGCTCCTCAAAGCAACGATGCAGCTGCAAAGAGGTCGCGGGGAAGGTCTTTTGAGCGGCTCAAACGTGAGGTCACCACCTGCTTGCCGCGTCTTGCAGCTGCTGTACGGCTGTGCAGCAGCCTGCATCGTCATCTCTGCAGAGCATGCAAGGCGTGAAGTATGTTGAAGCAACAGCATCCCATCAACGAGGGACGTGGTGCAGGAAATAGTGACACAGAACCAGATCCGGCAGATGGTTCCACATCTTGCCAATGCTCTTTGCCTTGACACTGGCCAAGTTGCATCTGCCGTGACTCATGCACTTGCCTCCCTAGCTGACACAGCAGAGGTGGGTGGTGGTCTCAATCTGGAGTTTGGCCACATCTGCAGGTACTATACACGTCTTGTTTCAAGGCTTTACTAAGCAACTGCAAAGCGCCACTTGGCCTGCACACACTGTCAATGCAAATTTGCCCTCATGCAGCTATCATATCACAAGTGTTTTGACCCTGAGCTCCAAAAGTAGCTTTGAAGTGAAGTTACTGACCCCACCCAAACCCATGCTGCATGTTGCTTTGCATCACGGCGCATTGGCATGTGCATATGTGCATTGGACCCATCTCACCTAAGGCTTCAGCTTTGTTTGTGCAGGAATAGTGCTTGTCACAGCATGCGCTGCGAGCTATGCCAACACAACCCACACAAGAAGTGTCAGCGGCATTTTGACAGGAAGTATTTGGTGGCCGAGCTGCTGAAAAGTGTGTGTGGAGCAGACTTGTTTGTACAGCTCACAAATGGTCATGGCAATCCAGCTACAGATACATTGCGTTCGAGCCTGTTCCTGCAGGTCAGTATGATGCTCATGCTGATAATCATCTTTCCAGCATACATTGCTAGTGTGTGGCACAAGTCCTGCTATGCACAGCAGACAGTGCCAGCAAATGCAGATATGTGCTACAAAGCTTTGCCATTGAGCGGCAGTGGTTCAGTGCATTTGAGATGCATAGCAGATAAGCTCCGGTAGATGCAGACATGTGCAATAGAGCTTTGGCATTCAGCAGCAGTGGATGTGTACGCCTGTCCAAAAGCAAGTTACAATACCTTCTCTGTACAACTGCCTGATACCAAGGAAAACAGCCCTACATTGCATTGTCCTTACTAAGAGATACCACTGCAATCAGAATGCAGTGGTCTGCTACAAATCGCCTTGTTATTCCTTTGAGAATGTCACTATATTAGGTGTCTTTGTGAGGAGAAATGACTGTACTGACATTTTCTTGCATGCTTGGCAGGTAAACTTGATAGACAGCAGAGCATATCACGGAGTAGGCGCAGATTGTACTGCCACTGATAGCCTTCTGGAGTCCTGCACTCTTCGCGAGAATAAAGCTGTAAGTTCCCATCACATCGTTTGCTAGTGCCCTGCTGTGCATACATGCAGGTCAGCAATGTTCTTCACTGCTCGTGGTGCTGCGTGAGAGCTGCATGAAGCTGTGATTGCTTACAGACATGTCTTGGTCATGTCTTGCCCATCAGGCATGATGGATGGCACACCACATTGACATGATCGTTGAACATGGTGCTCTTGGGCTGCCTCTGGAGAGAGAGGCTCCTGCAAAGACGCCAAACGGCATACACTTTTCTTGATTTGTTTTCTGGTATGACCACGTTTGCAGGATGTTAGATAACAGGTTGCCTGGAATCATGCTGTTTGGTCAGGTCAAGGGCCCAAACCCACGAAATTGGCCTAGGAAGATATGGAATGTCATGTTTTGTCTGACTCTCACATATTGAACATCCATCATCCTTATCGTGACGCCTGGGACCAGAACAAACTGGCCTGGCGAATAAGACTTGGGCCACACACACCTAGCACATGTGCTGGAACGTGTAACCATTTGCTATTCATTATTGTATGTTTTCTTAAATCCTGGCATGCAGGACAAGCCTTTGCTTACCAGCAATGATGAGGGACACACATTGGGGCATAGTGTGATCATTCCAATGACATATTCCAAGGTGCCGCTGTCCAAGTTGTACATTACAGGTGAGGCTGTTGTAACAAATTTGAAGTGAAAAGTAGTAGCCCTGTTGTGGCAGGCTGGGCGTGGTGTACTTTCAGGCCCATTGACAGTATTGAATGCCAAGTTATGGCCGTTACAGCTGTGCTGTCATTTGATGTGTTACAAATCTGTATTCTGGTCAAATCCTGTCTTGCAGTTCACAGTTGAGCTATGCTGCTGAAGCTACCAGCATCAGATTTGGTCTCGTCGCATGACCTGCAAAGCTGCCATGTACAGGCACAGCTGTCATTTACGTTGCAGCAATGCCCAGGTGCCCGCTTCCTTCAAGACTATCAGTGTATGCGATGTACAAGAGCTTCCCAGCGGGCAGAAAGCCTTGTCTTGCCCTGTTGCTTAAGTGACGTTCATTGGTCACATGTCAATCAGCAAGCAATCTGATTGCAAGATGGGTCATGATCCTAAAGATCTATCATGATGCAGACAGCTCGGAAGCTCTGATGGCAGGCCGCAAACCACCAATGCAGCTTGTGGTGCGAGTCGTCAATGCACAGCATCAGGTCATATCATCCATCCCACCCTTACTGTCAGAGGCATTTGTGGTGAGTCCTGCTTCATTTCTCTGAAGCTTTTGAGGACACAAATGCAAGATGATGTGTCATGACGTTCAAGAGTTCCCATTGCATGGTATGAGTAATGTGCTCTCAGGCTGTGCCAGCACTTGTACTGAACATCCATTATATGCAATTGTGTGATTGGTTTTGATGCTGATCTCAGGTTGCACCAGTATGCATTTGTAAGTAGCCTGCACTGTTGGCAGACTCAGTAAGGTCTTGATGCTATTATGTCCTGTTATCAGCACACATTTACTGTACATCTACTTTGCATCTACTGTCATGCAGGTCACAACTATCAGATCAAGTGCCCGTAAGCCAGACATTCCATTCATAACAGACCTAGTGCACAAGCTAGAAGCTGTAGGAAAAGAGACAGTGGCAAAGCTGAGGGATGTCCAGGCAGCAGCTAAGGCGTCTTCAAATGCTTCTGATGCTGCCACTTTACAGGACTTTACAGACCGGATGTGCCATATTGAAACTGGTAACCTTTCTGCCTGCTTTGGTGTAAACTGCTTTGTTATGCCGATATTGGCAGCATGCTCACTTTGGTCACTGATGACGTATAGCATGATGGTTTTTGTCAAGGATGTCAGCTCTCTTCACATGCGCTAAGGTGTTGCCACTCTACAGGACTGTATGGACTGCATGCGTGATACTGAAACTGGTAATATTTCTGCCTGCTTTGGCATGAATAGTCTGCCTGTGCTGTATCTGGCAGCATGCTTCAGAAAAAGGAAACAAACAGAAAATGCTGTTAGGTGTCATAAAGGGAGGCTCTTTCTGTAGAGGCAGCCCGTAATTTCTGCTATGAGAGCAACAATCAAGCATGCTTCGTCATGGTCTTGATGGCTTGTGAGATGATGCTTGTCAAGGGCGACAGTTGCTACCACACGAAGCTAGCAGGACCATAGGCAGTTCAAGATGCTAATAAAAAAATTGTAGCAGCTGCTTACACTCAGGTGTAGCATGCATGATCAACGTTTGAGTTATGAACACTGACCAACCTGTCTTGCAGTCAGCAACTTCAGCAAGTGAGTGCATTGGTGTGAGCAAACATGAACATTAATCAATGTTTTGTTGCAGTCGGCGACTTCAGCAAACTAGTGCACTGGTGTGAGGAATCCCCTGAGAGAACCAGGTCCTGCCAGAGGGTACTGAAGTTTGTTCGGGGGTGGGACACTGCAGCAGCGCATGCAAAAAGGGCAGTGTCAGAGGACTCCTGGCCTAGAATGTTCTCGATCGAGCCTGCCATGACCCTGGTATATGCATGCAAGCATGGGAAGGTGGACATGACAAAGATTTTAGGTGAGTCTGCAACTCACTGGACACAGTTTATCAGATCTTGAGACTTGAATGTCTGAGAATCACAGCATGTCTGCTAGTGGTCGTCAGCAGAGAATGTCAGTGCGCTGCCTTCACAGCTTGTGCCATTAGCACGGTGGTCGTAAATTTGGCAGTTGTAGATCAGAAGCAAAGCGTCAAGCTTGTGCTGCGCGAGCGACCTGCCAAGCCTTGTAGCTCTTGTCGTGTCGTTTGCAATGTGGAGTGGCGTGCAGGTTGCGGGCAAACTGTGCCTGCTGTCGACGGAGCAGACGCTCAACTGACTGCAATCACTGATGTTGAGCGGCATGACCAAGACCTTGTGCTTGCGCTGCGCAAGCAGGCACAGCGACAATGGCACGAGACTGGACATCCCGGCTGGCAGCTTGTTCCTGCAAGCACCAGGATCGAGACTCTGCTGCCACAGAAGCTTGCAGGCTCTTTGTCACTGGTAAGCTGCCTTGACCTATCGTCCTTAGCATTGCTGTTCTGCAATCAATTTATGTGTGTTTTCTTTTGACTGTACATGATTTCACCCTATATTGCACTCAGTGATTTGCAAGGTCCTGCCACCTGCTTAGTCTTGTCAAAATCCAGCCTCTGTGTGCTGTGCCATGAACTTGTCCTTTCATTTCATTCAAGGTGCATGCTAGACAGGCCCACCTAGGGGCATACTGAAGCAATCAAATGTCTCCAACCAGCATGCTAATTTGAACCGTCTACACTGAACATGGAGGGTGGATATCCTTGCCAAGCTGTATATGCACAACTGCTGCAGGGTGACCCAATGGCATCCAGCTCAGCTATGACCCACCCATGGAGCCTGTCAGCACCTTCTTCAGAAGCTGCAAACGCATCTGCTTCAGCAGCTGACCACAGATACGATGTGCCTGGGTCTAGCTCAGATGACTCCAATGGACGCAAGCGCAGCAGGCACCAAGTGGAGGACTCACATATGTTGCTCAAGCAGCACACTGGGCAAAGTACTTTCAATGCCGTACAGGTGACTAATGCAGCTTGATGTGAATCCAGCCGATGTGTGCTTGTTCTGGCAACTTCTGCTTTTTGTTTGAGTGCATGGCTTGCTTCTGGCAAATGTCAGGTATCATTGATCATTACTTGCTGCAAGCTTCTTGATGCTGTACATTTGTACAAATGCTTGCAAGACGGTTTGCTATGTATGGTGCCTGTGCACACAATGTCCGCAAACGCATAGTAAATGGAACGATCATCCAAAGTTCTGCCTGCTTGAGGCAATGCTGACTTGTATCATGTCAGCATTCTCATCATAGACACTATCATGATGTCCTCACCTATTATGCATGCTGATAGCCCTTTCTTCTCATCGCCGTCGTCATTTGCAGGAGCACACAGAGTCATGGCCAGAGACTGAGCCCAATGGACTGATTCCTGCAGCTACACCAGAAGCTACGTATCTGCCTGCACCATTTACACATTTTACTGGCCTGCATATAGGTAAGCGTCCTGTTGCGAGGCGTAAGTAAGAGGCTGCACTCATGTTGTCAATGTGACATCGGAAGTGTAGTCATGCGGATTGCACTTGATGCAATATGCAAATGTCTGGCAACATGATGCTCATTTGCAGTAAGTGTCATTTTGGCTGTTGTTGCAATGATATGCGGCAGGCTTGCGTCACAGACAACCACCCATGATTGTTCTGGCCATAGTTGACTGCTCAAATCCTGACCGTGCCGCTGCATGCTTTGCAGGTAGAGGCAGCCCCAATGCAGCTGCAGCGGACAGATTGAGGGCTATTCAGCACCCTCATGTGCCTGCAACTGTGCCCCCTGCAGAAGCTTTGCAGGCTCTGCGCCACCTGCAAGATGCTCTGCCTCAAGGTGGGCATGGTTGCATCTCTTACACGCTTCTGCAGCCGTTGACAATGCATCATGCAGCTGTCAATGATGTATGCTGTTTCTTCTGTATACTGTGCCCGCTGCAGAAGCTACGCAGGCTCTGCCCCACCTGCAAGTCGCCCTGCCACCAATTTTGTACAGCATTTGCACCAACTTTGTGACTACCGTTGCCTGCATGAATACTTCTACACGGACAAGATGCTACCTTGCATTCAATCAATGGTCTGCCATTACCACATGCATTCTTACACAAGCATGCATGTAATGGCATTCTTGTGTATGGGAGAAACTGCTGTCATGCAATAGAAGCACCTGATATTGTTACGTAATGTCGAGCAGTAGCATGCTGTTGATTGTTGACACATTTTGTTGTTAAGATCCTGAAAAGGCAGTAGTTGCCAGTCCAATGCAGTGCAACCCTGCTATATTCCCAAACATTTTTGTGTCCTGCAGGGCAAATCAATGCGGCTGCTGAAATACCGCAACCAATTCTCGCAGCTTCAGATGCATACTCACCCAAAAGGGTGCGCAAGTTTAAACCGCCTGTCACTCCAACAACTATGTGGCACAGTAGAGCTGACTACACCCCACCTCTTCGTCTCCCCGAAAGTCATCAGACACCTACCATAGGACTCAATGCCCATCATAGCGTTGCTCGCGCTCAAGAGCTTTCCCCAGAGGCTGACCCTTTCTATGATGCCTCTGGGCTTGGTTTTGCTTCCAGTACTGACCTGTTTAAGCCCCTTTCTTTTCTGCCTGAAATCACACCGCAGCCGGTGCCGTCCCTTTGGCCACCTAGCCCTTCAGAGATGATGCAAGAGTTCCCAGACCCTGTACAGAGACCCTGGCAGAATGTGTGGCAGAACGCACACAAGGAGCTGCTGTATGCTGCGCCTGCTCAGTCCCCTTCATGGCTTGAGCAGCCGTTTCCAAGGTACCGCACATCGTGTCACTACCGTCCAAGCCTACTGCACCTAGCACTGAACCAAATACTCCTGGGCTGCTAGCCTGCTCACTTTCATTCTTCTGGGTTGTTGGGTTGCTGGCACGTTGCATGTTGCCTACTTAACCCAAACGCCACCTGTGGTGTCACTGCCGTCTAAGCCTACAGCAGGCAAGATGTTGTGATGTGCACTATATGTGTGCATGTGTCCCCGAGGCTGTGTTCAGGTTGGAACTTTGACTGATTTGGAGCATTTCATGCTCTGCCATGCTTCTGCCATGGATGGGCTGTTGCTGTGTCTGTGCTGGTGCTGTTGTGTCTCACAACAGATGCATTGTCTCCACAGCCTTTGAGTCAAATCTTTTGGGCTGTTGCTGTGTCTATGTTTGTGCTATTGTGACCACAACAGCTGCATTGTCTCAACAGCCATTTAACCAAAAGTTTTGGGCAGGACATATGCAGTGCACTCCATTTGGGTACTTGTTGCTTGCATTGCTGATTGACTGACTCCACGGACAGTAAAAGTGATGTTTTGATTGGCTGCTTGAATGATTAACTGCTCACTGACTGATCACAGACTGACTGATGGCAGAGAGCTGACAAGGCTGGACTCAGAGCAAGCATGGGATGCTGTGCAGGCAGGTAGGCCCTACAGTTATGCCTTTCTCCATGTTTGAAGTTGAGCTGTTCGTTAGCATTGCGCAACTGTTCTTTGATGGCCTGCTGCGTTTTGCGTGCACAAATTGTGTAGTGAGCTTGTTTCCTTCATGCTCAATACAAACAGCTGAGAATGAAATAAACTAGTGTGCTTGCAGAATGCCATGACTGACTTGCAGAGTGCACGCACTCCAACCGCGTGCGTGTGCTGACAGCATAGGTATCATTGTGTGAGTCAATGTGCATGTTGAGCTCAAACATGCAATTGAGGAGAGGCCTGTTCTCCATGCAGGTGCTTTTGTCTAAGCAGGGAAGGTACATAGGTATATGTTGAGTACGGCGTCTTTGTCAAGACACATAGCTGTTGTGAGAAGTTAAAACGACCACTTATGCTCTGTCAACACTTATCGGAATGTGTCTCAATGCTGGATTATCTGATCACTTGAAGAGCTGTAGTCTTTGGGATGTTTGGGTTTGCACCAAGAAGTTGGGACAGATAGCAAGGAGGCGCTGAATCTACACGCTTGGCATCAAGAAAAGTTTTGAAGTGATCTGCCGACTACCTCCTTGCTAATAAGTCTATCTTGAAGAATGTTGCCACGACGTCAACCGTCTCAGAGGCTTTGATTGAAGTATGTTGGTCAATTGGATTAGGCCCTGTGTGAAAGTTTTCTAAACTGTTTGTACAACCTTTACAGTCTTGCTTGCCAGGACGATCCCTGCCTTGCTGTTTTTACACCCTGATGTTCACACACAACTTTTCCTTTTTATATGCTATCTGCAGCTCCTGTATTGCTGAACTAAATATAGTAGCTCTCTTTCATTGCTGTACAGTCTTGTTGATATGCAGTTCAGAGCTGTTCATACCAGAAGCCTAACAAATAACGAAATAAAGCTTGTACAGACAATTTGCACGGGCAAAACTATGTTGATCAGGCCGCAAGATACAAGAGACAGTCAAGACAGCGCTAGTAGGAGCTGATGCAGACGGTGCTAGGCAATGCAGTCAAACCTTAGAGGCTGTGCTGTGAATTACGTTTGATGCCTGCATGTTGTTTTAGAATTGAGACAAACGTGCAAGATGCGACAATAGTACCTGTAGATGGTGCAATAGAATATTTAGTGATCAGCATTGTGTCTTTGAAGCTGGAGCAGCAGGCACTGAAACGAAACGACTTGCCCAAAAATAGTACGAGCTTGCCTTCGCAAAGATACAGATCAACGCAGCGAGCAGTGAACTGACGTGCTACGCTGCGCAAGCACTTGCAGCGCTGAAATGAGGCATCTTGCGTAAGCTGACATGAGATCGAATCAAGCAATTTCTGGCACCCTCGGTTAATTGTGGCAATGACGCGATCTAGGAAGCTACCTAATTAGCACGTGCTCATCCCGTGACATCCACGTGTGGCTTAGGCAGCTTCAATGAGCGATCAGTAAGATTAGCAACATCAGATTACATCCGGATCAAAGGATCATCCGCTTGATCGGCAGATACCTGGGCAAGCACCAGCAACTTTAGGCAGTTTTGAACTATGGCATGGGATGTTGACGCTGATCTACACAGCGACATATATTGATTGCATCACACGCTCACATTTGCTATTCTGCTGCAAGTTACAAAGTTTTCAACATGGTAAGCGAGCATCTCGTTTGCGCATGCTGCTGCCCGTCAAGGAACTGCAGGTCTTAAGTTTGCGATCCCTACTGCAAAGCTTGCAGAGAGCCGCACGGCTCTCGTTTACTTCCACACGCACTTACTACCTGTCTGTGGGCGTAGGCGTTCCGATTTTGCGCGTTGGCGCTGCTGCTGGCGTTGACTGCGAGCAGTGCACTTCAACCTGTGCTCTCTGCAGGTCGGTCTCGTACAGAGTGCAGCGCTTCGTCGCGTGGCGCCAGCTTCCGCTAACTGCGTACTGGTACCCAGCAACTTGTCTCCTGTTCACGAGTGTGCGTGACATGTGCAGGAATTGCGTTACAAGGGCGTTCTAGTCGAAAACTGCTGCAGAGCCTGATTGACAACAGCGGCACTGGCGGAAAAGGAGGAGACGGTGGCGACTGGAACATTGCTGACAGCTGGGGTGGAGACAGCGCTAATGCCGGCAATGGCGGGAATGGAGGCGACGGCGATGGAGGTCGGTGGTCTTACAACTTCTAATGGGCTGACCTGAATTCCAAAATAGAATGCATGATATGTACTGATGCTTCATGGTCTTGACCTGTGAATCGGCATATCCGTGTTCATCAGCATATAATTTGACTTTTGTATGCTCCTCAAGGCTTGCTCATGCATACAGTGTTGCAAATAAATGGCAACAAAGGCTTTGCAATGGTTGTGAGCATGTCTGCAATACAACTTGGACTGTGCTGCTGAATCTCTTGTGTTGCCTGAGCTTTCCTGCTTCAGCCTGCAAACCACAAGTGCAAGAAGGCTCTAACATCAACAGATATGCCGATTTACTTAGATTGATGTGCATGCCATCTGTTGCTGCCTAGATTGATGTGCATTCCTGACCCCCACTATGATGGATTTTACCTGCATTGAAATATGGGAGTTTCACTGCAGGCGGCAGCGTGGTTTTTGATCCCAATGTGGACTCCACAGTAGTATGTGCAAGGGATTGTATGTTGCTTAGATCAATGTGGACCTTCTGACTCCCTCTCTCAAAACTTCTGCACACTAAGACAGCTCCTGGCTGCAGGGGTAGTGTAGTTCTTGACCCCTAGGTCGACCCAGCAGAGGTATGTGCAAAGCATCCTTTAGCGCCTACATGAGTATGAATTTCAGGTTCTCTCCATCACTGGCGATTGCATGCGCAGGTGGCAATGTGGTCTTTGACCCCAATGTTGACCCAAAAGTTGAAGTTGACCCTGCTGTTAGGAGAAGGCTGTTGTGCGAGAGCCTCATTGACAACAGTGGTACTGGCGGGAACGGAGGCAATGGCGGGAACAGGAATACTGCTGGGGGCAGTGGAGGCAACGCCAATGCTGGAAATGGCGGGAATGGAGGTGACGGCAATGGAGGTGAGCATGTTTTATTGCATCAAAGGTTCTGCCAGGCCTATTTGACTTGACCGAAAAATTGGCATGAAGACTGAATGCCGCTTTCTGTCGCCTGGCAATTGTCCTGTCCTGTGCAACAGCATGTCACGTCTGCAGCACGCACTGGTGCTCACAACCTTGTTGATGTGTGAGCCACATCAACAAATATCTTGCAACCAGCAAGGCATGTGCAACAGTAAGATATGCTGACAAGCAGTCATGTACAGCAGCATGTGCTCATGTAGGAAACTGCTGGATATGCTTGACTTGCTGCAACAAATGTGCCACAAGTACTCAAGTTTGAGGCAAGCTTATGTTTCACTGTGCAGGTGGCAATGTGGTTTTGGACCCAAATGTGGACCCCATTGTGACCATTGATCCTACTGTGGGTGAGTTCTGCAATCACCCACCTGCTCAATGTATGCTGAACTTGATTTAGTCACCACTTCACTGTCCCAGTCAGATGCTGCAGCAGCTCAACAGATGAAGATTAGCGGTACGTTGCCATGATGTATGACGAGTGGACTAGCGTGGCTTGGCTTTGAGAAGCAGGCTCTCTGCAATGTTGCTCAGCAAAGTGACCAGCCACCGCCTTGATAGCTGCGTGATTGCTGACAAATGTTTTGCTTGCCTGTCGACGCCATCAGAAGGTCATGCCTGGACACTCACACCATCAGACGGCACAGCTCACAAATTTGCTGACTGACAACAGCACCATTATTGAAATGCTTGCTAGTGAGGTCCTACGACCCTGCCAGGTGCATCCAGACCCTGACAACATTGACACGAAGCTGTATGTATTACAGGCAGGCGCAGATTGCTGGAGCTATGCGGCAGTCTAATTGACAACAGTGGCACTGGCGGGAATGGAGGCAATGGCGGGAATGGGAACACTGCAGAAACTGGCGGCAATGGAGGCAACGCCAATGCTGGCAATGGCGGGAATGGAGGTACCGGCAATGGAGGTGAGGCTTGGGTGTCTACCAATGAGGGTTGTCTGTCTAGCAGTTGGGCTTTTGTGTCTACCAAAATGTAGACATAGTTGTGCATCACTGGGACATGTGTGCCAAACAGTGGAGCTTGTTTGCCTACCAGTTTAGGGTTGCATATGTATCACCAGAAGTTGATTTTACATCTTTTGCACTAATCAGCATGATCAGCAGTGCTTCAACAAGGCATTTGCAACTTCCCATTGGGTAGAAGCTTGCACAATACTGATTATAATAAACAGGCTTAACATATATCCAGCTGTGTACAGAAGGTACGCCATGCAGGATGTGCCTTACCATGCTGTCTGCTGCGTTCAGGTGGAAATGTGGAAATTGAGCCTTGGGTTGACCCTACTGTGACTGTTGACCCCACGGTTGACATTCCAGGACTTGGTGTCAAGCTCCCAGCAGCTGGAGTGACTACAACAGGTGAGACTGCTGTTGTCTCGCTGGATGCCTGCCTGCCTGCCTGCTGCCTGCCTGCCTGCCTGCCTGCCTGCCTGCCTGCCTGCCTGCCTGCTTGCTTGCTGACTCGCTTGCCTGCTTGTTTGCCTGCTTGCTCGCTCGCTGTTTTGCTTGCTTGCTTGCTTGCTTGCTTGCTTGCTTGCTTGCTTGCTTGCTTGCTTGCCTGCTTGCCTGCTTGCCAATACAGAAATCAAGACACACAGCAAAGCACATGTGTGCAGCCTACTCACATGTGGTCAATGCGCAGCTGCACACTGCTACACTGCTCTGGGTAGCTGCTGTCAACAGCGGAGGCCTGTGCTGACTGCAAAGGCATTTGCTGCAGGCCGTCATTGAAACATCAAGAGCAATGTGGCAAAACTGAGCCACAACAGCAACTTGAGCATGAAACGGAGTAAGTGCACTGATTAGCCACTTACAATATGGCACCGCTTGATACAGACTCCTGGGACCATTGAGGTTTCATCAGAAGAGCAACTCAAGAACTACCTAGCTTGCATGCATAACTTTGATTGCCACAGCTTTTTCATCATTTTTGTGTTTGAGGTCATGCATACTATCCGTGACCAAGGTGTTCTGCACTAGTTAAGTATCTGTAGTGTCCTGCATGTGTTGCACGCATTTGCCTTCATTTTGTTTTCGATTTGATAAGCGCTTAAGCTGATTTCATGGCTATGTTTCTCTAAGACTTCAGCTTCGAAATGTACTTGAAGCCTGAGGTTCTCAACATCTGATGATATGCTTTGTGCACATGTACAGTTGAGAGCTTGTCAGAAGTCTTTGTGATTAAAATGTCCGTGTCTGCTGTAAAAGCGTGATATGTATACAGAAGATTGCAAATGGGGCAGACTTGTTTAAGTCTATTTTCTCGAGGGACCTGCACAAGTACTGTTACGCATGGCCGTGCATGTTGTTGATGACACTCAACAAAAAAGCAGTTTTGATATGACTGAGAAGGATGCCGCCTGAGCATTGCACTCCTGAAAGCCATTTTGTCAAGAGTTGTGTAAACAAACGCAAGTCGACTAAACAAGCTACACTATATACTTTGACACATTTGTAAACACTGCGACCATTTCAGCGGATCCTTGATGAGCGCAAGACAAAACAACAACCTGCGTTCCACCTGCCAAGTGGCTAGAAAGGGAGTTGAGCAACTTGCCATGGCGTGAGAGCAAATTTAAAGAAAAACTTGTGCCCCAACGCTGTACAGCAAAATGGTTCCTGGTGGAGGGGGTTGGAACTAGAAGACAAAAGATCTTCAGATGCTCTTGCAGACATTGTTGCACATGTTCAGGGCAAGACTGCGCCCACAGGCAAATTGCGCAATCATTGGGTAACAACAATGCCAGGATTCATTGGTGGGAACCAGCAGGCAACAAGCTGTTTCGGTGGTGATGATGATGGTTTGAGCCAAAATTGTCATAGTACATGTAGTCCATCAACGGCATGCTATGCTGAGGTATACACGCTCTGGCCGTGCATCTTTCAAACACATTGTCAATCAGCTTGAGCGTTCTATCCAATTGACTGTCTGGCGGCCCTGTGTGGCCTGCGTGTCCAGGGTAGCGAGTGTGCAGCGACATTGCTGTGCTGATGCTGTGTAGATAGGAGGTCTCATTGAAGACGGTGTCAAGATTTGGGCAGCCAAGCCAATGTTGATCCCACCAGCCCTGTATCACACACACACAAAACTTTTACTGCAAAGTTTGTTTTCTGGCTGGCAGTGCTGATACTGTGAAGGTAGGAACTCCCTGCGCTGTATCACACACACAAAAGTCTATTGCAAGTTTATGCCCTGACTGGCAGTACTGATGCTGTGTAGATAGGCAATCTCATTGAAGACTGTGTCAAGATTTGGGCAGCCGAGCCGATGTTGATGCTGCCAGCCCTGAGTCACATACCCAACACGTACTGCAAATTTTGGTTCCTGACTGACAGGAGGTATCCTTGAGTGAATGCCACTGTATGCTATGCTAGGCATATGCACACCTTGCACCAGCTCCACTTCAACAGATATACGTGTTGCAACTTCTGCTTTCTTGGCTGACATGAGTTTCCTAGGCATGCTTGTGTGGACGCCATTGCACGCTCCATGCTAGAGTAGTATATCGCTTGCAAATGTCTGCAATGTGTGCTGAATAGTGTACCATGATCACAATCTTCACATCTCCAAACACCGCAAATGCTGAAGCACCCAAGTGAAAGTCAACGCGCCAGCAGTACAAGCACCATGTGTGGCAAATGCTGATTGCACAGCACGCAGCGTCCTACTGCACCATGCTTAGCACAACGAGATTGTAGTTATGCTGGAAATGCACTAATGGCACTTTTTGCATTGTTTCTTTCACACTTGTGCAACCTAAGTGCTGCGGAGGGTATCCACAAACATAGCTCATGCACAACAGCACTACAGCTCATGCATACCAGCAGTTCAGCACAAGGAAGCTGTCACTTTTGTCGTGATGTGGAATGCATGCGAGAAAGCAAGCTCACCAGAGGTTGGTCAAACAAGATATTGTCAATGTCATCGCCCAAATTTTCTGCTGACGCCTTGACAAGGTAGAAAATGCAAAAGCCATAGAAATCTTTGAATTTCTCTGGTTCAACCACTGGGAAATACCCAGCTGGCCTGCAAGTCTTGTTAATGACCTCATCCACAAATCTGTCTGAATCCTCAAACGGCAATGCAACCACTTGCTCCATGATACGTTTGGCTAGGGGCGAGCCTTTCTTCATGTAGTAAATGTGGCTATTCACCCAACGCATCATGAATTGATACCCGACCTGCACAAAACAGAAACGAATTGTGTGATTGCTTTTCTGAAATACTCAATGAATGGATGGTGGAGTAACACTAACCACAGTGAAGTCACCATTGATGATATTAGTCTCCGACACATGTGTTGGGTGTGTCTGGCACAGATCAGCTCTCCTCGCATTTGCGCGGGCACAGGTGTCAAATCAAGCAATGAAATCAGCTCTCAAGATGGTACCATACATGTGCGCATGAGCATTGCCCCTTTGATAGTTGTGTTGACCAGCTTGAGAAACTCTGTCACATATGCAGTGATGGACTCTGGCAGAGCCCTGAAAGTCATGTTGGAATGTTTCAATACTGTGAGTGCTCTGTCGCAAGCTTTTGTAGTGTGACTGTAGCGTAGCTATGGCTGTCAATAGAGAATGTTGATGCTCCTTGAGTGTGTGATGCTCTAGAGCATTGAACGCAAAGTGCTGAGGAGCAACGTCAGCTGGCGCTAGAGTCTCTGAGAACACATCGTCTACTGATGCCAACCCTGAGCAGTGCGCATTCAATGTTTGAGTGCATGATATGCTGAAGCGGCATCACCAATATGCCATGAGCTTCTGCAGGGTATCGGTAGCTGTCAACCAAACAATGGCGACGTTTCTTGAGGGTTCTGTGCACTAACAGCATTGGACACAGACTGCTGAGGAGCGGTATCAGCTGGCACTAGAGTATCTAAACACATATCGCCTGCTGATGCCACCCCTGAGCAGTGCACATTCAATGTTTGAGTGCAGGATATGCTGAAGCGGCATCACCAATATGCCATGAGCTTCTGCAGGGCATCGGTAGCTGTCAACCAAACAATGGCAACGTTTCTTGAGGGAACAACGCAAGCAGCATTGATCACAGACTGCTGAGGAGCGGTATCAGCTGACACTAGAGTATCTGAATACAGACTGCAAACTGATGCTATCCCTTAGCAGTATGAATTCAATGTTTGAGTGCATAAGATGTTCTAGGAGCATCATTATCATACCATGAGCTTCTGCAGGGCATTTGTAGCTGTCAGCCAAACAATGGTTCACCTTTTTTGAGGGTACAATGCACTGCAGCATTGGATGCAGACTGCTGTTAAGCGACGACAGCTGGCACTGGGCGTTCAGACACTCTAGTGGCAGCTGACAAATTGCAAAAGCAGCCTGTGTTCAATCCTCTGATGCACACTACGTGAAGGAGCATCAACATTGTTTGGTCAACAGCTGCAGTGACAGACAAAATGCTTACTGTCAAGGTAGGCTAAGGTAGGAGCACTGCATCTGAGTCAACCCAGAAGCCGCCATGGTTGTACGACAGCAAATGTCGCACTAGATCACCACACCAGGAGTACACAACTTTCCATAACATGCAAATGACCAGAAATGTGCTCACCCCAATAGTCACAGGGTATATGTCACGTAGGAGCACCGCATCTGAGTCCACCCACAAGCCGCCATGTTTGTACAGCAGCAAATGCCGCACTAGATCACTGTATCCAGGAGGAAATGACTCAAAGTCAGACTTCACTTGGAAATGGTTGCCAAAGTAGACGTCATCCGCCCATGGCGTGTCTTCAATTTCAGCATCCCAGTCAAAAGGTTTAACTGTGATCACATCCGCAAACGTGTCAAAGAACGGTTTGGTGTCGTCATTGACGATCTGTGAAGGGTGATCTGTCCAAAGCCAAAGCTGCGTCTTGTGCAAGTCTTGTGTGAGCAAGTATGCTTTCAAAGCTACAAGGTTGCCTTGCCAGTTGGTCTTGTCTAGGTAGACTAGATACATGTGGATTGTCAGTTTTGGAGGGTCTGCGCATATGTTGTGGGATGTGACACAGTCATTGCACCTGAGAGCTGCCCGTCTGATCCATTTGTCAGCATCTGTCATGTCGCATAAGTCGTATCTGCAGGCAACATGCAAACGCCAGCTCTCAATATCTGGCATGTCTTGCAAGCATGCATGCTTCTTGCAGGAGTACAGAAAAGTGCTCTGGTCTACATAGATGCCATCAGCGCAGTGCAGTGGGCAGGTTGCTATTGCAATTGCATACAGAATGCAAGAAACTACTTGAATTGATGCCAGGGAGCCATGCTGGGTCAACAAGGACTTTGCCTATCGTACAAACATATGTATCTGGAAGCATGTGTTGTGCAACTACATGGTAGCTGCCTACCAACGCTCAGAACAAGCCTGCCTGGCGAGGCAGGACTTGTGTCACAAACACTTAGCAACGTATGCTACTCAGTGTTGTTTCTATCACCAATTGACCATTGCACAGTATGCAAGCAGTAGAGATTGGCTGCTTGCGTGAGTTGCATCAAGGTGGCTTTGGCCACGATTCAAGCCACAAGGTAAAGCTGACAGCTTTGAGCAGAAACAATGACTGCTGTTCACTGTCATCAGCAAAGACTCATCAACCATGATGTGTCAGTCAGGATGCTTACTTGCCCCACTGACAGCAGTTTGTGGGATCTGCGCGCCCGCTTTGGAAGAACTCGCAAACTGACTGCGGTTCTGAAGCATCACTTTCCTGCAATTTTCTGTATTGTGCTGTGGGTCTTGGCTTAGGTAGTTCTTGTAAAGCTTGATGGGCTGCATTACATGAAAGCTGTAAGGCACATCGTCATTGTCATGAATATCATTGACATCATAAATGACATGCTTGCTAGTGAGGTCGTATGGCAACCCAAGGCACAAGCAAGTCAAGGAGATGAAATGGCCGAAGGGAAGTATCTTGTGATGCAGGGTGCTATCAGCAATGAAAAGCAGGGTACAGGGACCGTTGCTCACCAGTGTTGAGTGGCCAGTCCCATAACGTTGCATTGCAAGAGGCTGCGCTGAGCACGAGCAAACACACAAACAGTTTGTGCCAGTCCATGAGCTCGCGAATGGGCAGCACACTTATGCAGCACAAATCGCAGCCCTCACATTATGATCCTGCAACACACTTGTTTTGTCAGCTTGGCATGCTGTACACATATCATGAAGAGCACATTCCTGGCTGATTGCATATGACTTATGAAGGCATGAGTGTGCAAAGCTAGGTACGACACACAGACATAGCAATACACAGCTATGTACGCTGCTGCTGCGTTTGCCTGATATAACACCACAAGCTCATGGCAGTGTCGGCTATTTGGAAGAAGTGTCCACTCACAGCAGATCTATTGCTCATGGGCTGAGTAGGTTGGACTGGGCTGCTTACGTTAATTTCTTGGGAGAGCAACACTGAGCAAAAGTTCCAGATGAGAGGCCTTTCAAGGCATACCTGAACACTTGCTGTCAACATCACAGGAGCCTGTTTTTGGTGATCGCATCTGCCGGCATTGTTAGCAGCGCAGTGTCCTTTGAAAGTACACCTGCAAACAGATCGAGGCAAGCCAGGGTTGGACGCGAGCAATCTCTGTGCGTCATGCCAAAGCGCAAGCTCCACACACATCGCAGCAACCTGTCAGCACCTTGTGCTTCCCTCGACCGCGTCGCAAGTTTGTTTGGCTTATTGAGATCTTCGATCACGACGGTCGACTGCTGCAAAGCGTATCTGAAACTCCTGCGATACGATACAGCTGTATTGAACGAAGGGGTTCAGAGGCTTGCCGCACGCTTACGATATGCGTCTCACCTGACGCTGCGAAAGCATTCGGCTCGTTTAACAATCTGTTGCAAAACCTTTTGTCAGCAGATACTGCACTAGCCGGGTTTCCAGCCTATCTGGCGCTTTTCACAAGTCAAGAGCTGCCCTTTGGCTGGCTTGTCCCGCTCGGGTTTTCGGTCTTGCAGCTTTTTGTGGAAAGCGTCGTCAAACGCGTCAATTCGGCTCGTGAACTCACAAGTAAAGTCGAGCAGGGAACGTGGCAGAACTAACTATTGTGCATAATTAAATATGCATAACTAATTGCAGAACGTTCTGCAAGGCCCCTTGCGTGGAGGGAATTAGTTCTGCAGCTTGCTGCAG
>BDIU01000402.1:0-39147 GCA_002118135.1 Trebouxia sp. TZW2008
GGGCGAAAGCTTTCGGCCCCTTTCGCTGCCGAAAGCTTTCGGCTATCTGCCCGCTCACTGGCCAGGCAAGAAGCATGAGCACTACTAACAATCTCGCTCGCACATTGTGATGAGCAACCAGAGGTGCACGGTCCCTCTCTGCCAAGCTGAGCGCTGATGCATCGACTTGCTTGATTGACCACCTCCACGACGACCCTTGTCTCGCAGCCCTGCACTTCAGCCTGAAAATCTCGCCACACCCAGCGCTGCTGCTTTCCCTCACCAGATCTGGGCCGGCCTGCGTCCTGTGCAATGCCCGTATTGGGCAGCAGCGTTGGCAATGTTGTTCTGACGTTCTTTGTTGCTACCGCAGTGCAGAAACGGTGAGCCTTCTTGTCAATCCGATTGCATGCACTGCATGCATAGCACGCAGCCTTTGACCAGCCGAGAGAGTGTAGGGTCGCATTGGCAACATGGTTTTTGAAGGGCCTGCGATGCTATCGCATCACAGCCGCTGGTGCCACTGCCTCGAGCACAGCTACCAAGGGAGGTGGCGTCACCCCAAGGCTCAGTAAGCAGCAAGCTGCCAAGGCTAAAAAGACTGAAAATGACATCGGGGAAGCAGCAACGGTTTCAGTAGTTCCACTATCAGCAGCCCAGATACGATCTTCTGCCTTCTATGGATACATGGATTACATGGTGCGTGCTGTCATTGTCTGAATAGGCTAATCAGCCCTGCAAAGTTCCAGCGTTGGTATGAACTCATTCAATCATTGCAGGTTGCCTTTGTCCCGGCGATGCTGGCAAACTGCCTGCTCAATGAAGCTTTTCAAGCTTTTGGGCTCAAGCCTAACCTTTTTCCAGCCGTTTTTGCCACTATCACCATTGCTTTGGCTCTGAGAGGATTGATTGAGGTCAGCTTTCACACTCATGACCTTAAGCCTAGTCAGCAGCATGTGCCAGCTTGCAATTGCAGCACATGGCCTCATTCACAGCATCAGTGTGTATCTACACATGAACACTTGTTTGTCAAGGGTTATACAAGGACTTGTCTGCCTTACATAATCAGTCTGAGATGTGCTCAAAAGGCTCCTGACAGACTCGCCTGGGGCCATTCCACTATGTCTGTATGTATCTAGTCACTGGCTTGCACAGCCTGCCTAGCAGGCACATCTAATGACTCATTGAGCGAACAAATGAATGAATGGACTTAGCTCAGTTGTCATGAAAGTGCATGCCCTGTCAACGATTCTATGCTGCACCAGGTCACCTTGATGACGAGTCTGTCTTCATTGCTTGACAAGCAGTGCACCTGGGCGGCTGGTCTGCTGTCAGGCACTGCCGCCATTGCAGTCCTATAGAACCAATGTTCTAACCCCCAAAGAGCTCCTCAGCTCTGATGCTCTGGCGAGAAAGTGACTCTGGCCGCCCTATTGAAACTTGTGTGCTGCATCAGGTCATCCTGATGACAAGTGTATCTTCATCAGTTGACAAGCAGTGCACATGGGTGGCTGGGTTTGCTGTCAGGCACTGCCGTCATTGTAACTGTGGTCGCCCCCAAAAGAGCTGCTCAGCTCTGACACCCCTGCGAGAAAGTGGGTCTGACCGCCCTCTTGACACTTGTGTGCTGCGTCAGGTCACCCTGATGACGAGTCTATCTTCATCACTTGACAAGCAGTGCACGTGGATAGCTGCTTTGCTGTCAGGCACTGCCGCCATTGTAAATGTGGTTCCCCGCAAAGAGCTGCTTAGCTCCGACACCCCTGCAAGAAAGTGGGCCTGACCGCCCTGTTGAGCTTTCTGTGTTGCACCAGGTCACCTTGATGACAAGCCTATCTTCATCGCTTGACAGGCAGTGCACTTGGGTGGCTGGTCTGTTGTCAGGCACTGCCGCCATTGCAGTGCTGGTTCTAACCCCAAAAGACATGCTCAGCTTTGACACTACAGCTGCGAGCAAAAATGTCAGCCTTGCCCTAGGCGCCTTGATGAGGAGCAGGGCCACCACGCCAGAGGGCAAGGTGAGTTGCCTTAGTTTCAGAAATGACTTCAGAAAAGCACAGAACAGAAAAGCACAGAAGGGAAAAAAATTTAAAATCTGCCCGGTTGCCACAATGGTGAGTGGTCCATTAAGCACTGATGTATGCACATGGTGGTTGGTGAATGCAGCTTTTTGTGTACCCTGAAATATGTTCATGGTGCTTGTTGGCAATGTTGACTTGCGGGAGCCTCGATGCAAGGCAGCCAACCCGGTGCACGCAATGCACTCAGTTCATATGTTAGTCTGTGGCTGCGTAGAAGCTTCATCAGCAGCTGAGTGTGTTGTGTAGAGTGGTGTGATTACAAGGCATTCCTGTTTTGTGTTTGCCGCTTGCAGTGCAGCATATTCCAGAGCAGCAAGTCCCTGCCATACTGCTAGACATTGGTCCCTGGGCGCTGTTGAGGGGGGCTTACTTCTCACACGCATTATAAGGATCACTTGCAGCTTTGCCTCAGCCATCAGGTGCCTAGTTGGTGCAATGAGCCACTGCCCTTTGCTGCACAGGCAACTAAGTGTGGTGTACAGAGTGCTGTGAACAGACAACATCGCTGATGTGTTTGCCGCTTGCAGTGCAGCATATTCCAGACCCGCAAGTCCCTGCCATACTGCTAGACATTGGTCTTGCAACTCTGGGCGCTGTGATTGGCAGCCTGCTGCTGACACCCATCATAAGGATCACTTGCAGCTTTGCCTCAGCCACCAAGGTGCCAACATGGGGCAAACAGCAGCTGTCCTTCCCTGCTTGGGTCGTTGGATCACTCCAGCTGAATCTAGTCCTGCCAGCTGTGGCCACCATTGTCTGGGTGAGTCTATCTACTTCTTGCATCACTGTTGACTTTCTCTTTCTTCCCTTCAAATTTGCTGCAACTGCTCTTGCATCACAAGCTGACCTAAGCACCATGTAACTCGCTTCAGTTGTTTCCTGCATGGTTTCGCATTGCATGCGGCCAAATGTTCTCAACAACAGCAGCACACCCATAGATGTGTACATGCAATCAAGTCTATATGACACCATCACACTCACACCTACATGCAAACACTGTTGCAGGTGACGCCATTGTTTCAAGAGCCTTTGGACATCCCTACATCATGGATGCCAGCCATCAAAGCAGCTGTCATGCTGTGCATAGCACTGCTGCAGTTGCTCAACACGCGCACTCTTGTGCAGTCATACCTCAACTCAGGCTTGAGACAATGGCATCAACTGAAACATGGCTCACGTGTCAGCAATCCAGGCATGACAACTGGCAATGTCATTGCAATCAAGCTGCGGACTGTCAATACACTGGTTGTCAAGGTGTGTTGCCAGTCAACTCATGCGCTTTGGGATGTGCGTATGTGGGAGCAATGTTCAGTACGCTGATCAGCATCACTAGAGCAATACATGTTTTGCTTGCTCAGGAACATGATGGGTTGATGCTATCATGCTTGCAGAGCAGCAGCTTTCCCTTTTGGCTGCCTTTTGAGGTGCACCAAGGTCCTGACAGCATAGCGCTTGTGTGCAGATGTGTCTACAGCGTATTTTACCTTGTTTGTCGATGCTTAGCGATTTGCTTTCGGATCAGCAAGTGAAGCATGTTTGTGTGATTCCGCAGGTAGCTCTTCAATGCATAGCACCGGCCATCATATTGACAAGCTGCGCCATGCTTATACTGCAGCACAGAATTTGTGTGGAAGACTTGTCCAGCTCACAGACACAAATGCTGCAAGGTCTGCTCAGACTCTGGCTGTGTACAGCTGATTTCTGTGGCTGGTGGACTTGTGCATGCTGGTTCACGTATGCTGCTGCGTCTTTGGCTTTGCTGAAAGCTGGCGTGCTGCAAGCTTGATACAATTTGATGAGTACTGCGGAGTGGAGCTTGCAGCTTTCACAAGGCGGAAGTCAAGCAGAAATTGGCTATGTAAAAAAAGATATTAAACATTCCTCGCTTAACATCATGGCATATTAGCTCAATGCTTAGCCCTTCTGAAGCAAGATATGATTTGCAGATTGCTTAAGCCTCAACACCGGGAAGACAGGCCTCATCTTTGCTCCCGCTGGTGACAATTCCTCGAGGGCATGAATCAAAAAGTCTAATTATTCAGAGACATTGCTTGATCCCGTCAATATACGACGTGCACGCTTTGCGTTCTGCGACACGCACACACACACACCTGCCGCCCTGTATGCTCCTCGCAGTCGCGTTCTCTTTGCAAGCGAGGCATGATCGGCGCTGCAGGCACACTGAGCACTGCGCACGCACGCGGCTGCGTAGCGGCGCAGCTGCACGCCAGACGGCTATCTTCAGCCTCTGCAACGTGCAGTTACCAGACAACATCGATACGCAAATATCAGCGCATTGGTGTCCGCAACAGGGCTGTACAGACCGATGAGGTTGAGGAAAGCCCAGAATATGAGGGTGGAGAACGAGAATCAATGCAGGATTTCATAAGCATGCTTGGCCCCCGGACTATCGCGTCTGCGAAGTTAACCAGAGAGGAGGTCAGGAGCAAAGGAAGATGCATATTTTGATTGCTGCTCGTGATCTCAGCATGCATTTCACGGCTGCTTATACTGCGACAGCAATATCGGCATGCAGATAGACTGACGATGTCCGTCAGCGTCTGTTGTGCATACACCTGTGAGCCATGCTTTGCGGCAATGCATACGCCTTCTGACCCAGCTATGTGCATTGCACAGGTGTTTGACAACATGCTCAGAAGAACAACAAATTATGCCAGAGAGCATTATAAAGCTTTCTATTCCAGCGAATTTGGAGGCATTACCCTAGACCCCGGCTGCTTTTTCGTCCCCATGGATGACCGAATGGTACACAAAGGGCATGGGGTTTACGAAACCGTCCTTGTCGTGGATGGCTTCATGTATCAGCTGCCTGAGCATCTCGAGCGATTAGGCATGTCCGCAGAAATGGGTGCAGTGGGCCTGCCATGCTCCCTCCAACAGTGTGGCCGAATAGCTCTGGAATGCGCAGCCCTTGGTCAGGTCACTAATGGTGAGTCACTGGCTCACACATCATCACAATGGCTTGTTTCAGGTCACACAAGACCACAAGTTCTACATCAGTTTGCACTGTGTGTCACAGCACCACAATGATTTGATTCCAAGTCACACAACACCACCTTCACTTGTTCTACCTCATACAAGACGTCAATGGCTTGCTGCAAGTGACATAACACCACAATGGCTGGTCTCACATCGCACAGCAATGGCTTGTGCTAGATCACACAACACCTTGACGGCTCGATTGGTGGGTATGCGTGATCAGAGTCTGCGTCTGCGCTCACCTGCGCTTGTCAAGCAAGTCTGTAGTCTGGCCATGGCAGAAACGCCACACTCATTTCGTTCATATCAAAGCATCTCAATCAATGCAGCTCTCAACTGTGGCGCTCTGCATGTGCAATTCTGTATTCGGAAAGCGCGATGCCGCCGTGTGCATGCGCAATGCTGTATGAACAAAGCATGTTGCTGCTCTCTGCATGTGCACCCTCCAATCTTCTATTGTGGAGCCTATCCAGCACACAGGAAAGACATTGTCGACCAGTGACTATCACTTTGGTACAAGCACAACAGGGAACAACTTGCAACACTCTGTCTTGAATCGTAGTATACAGTGCAATACATGTCGGCGGGTCAGAACCTGATTAGCATGGTGCAGGACTGGTCAAGATGTGGATTGGGGCCGGCCGCACCGGTTTTGACCTCATAACTGCAGAGAGTTATGGTCCGACATTCTACTGTGCAGCCTACACTGTGCCTAGGAGAGAGGGTATTGACCAGTGGCGGCGCAAGATCAAAACCAGTTCAGTGCCTGCCAAAAATCCGCCTTTCACAGCTATCAAGTCCACCAGCTATATTGAGAACTGCATGGCAGCATTGGATGCAGAATCTGATGGCTTCCACCAGGTGTGCTGCAGTTAATCACAAGCATCTCATTCCAATGTCTGAGTTTGAAATTTTTTGCGTATTATTGCGCATTACATATTGCATGTTGAGGATTACGTGTGGTTGTTTACTGGTGTGCTGCATGTAATCCTAGTCGCAATATGAATTCATTTGTATCAAGTGCACCAGCTACATTGAGAACTGCATGGCAGCATCAGCTGCAGCAAGTGATGACTTCCACCAGTTGACAGTAACAATCGCTAACATTGATAACACCGGCAATATGCTCAGATCCTCTGTGTTGGTAAAAGTCGTTTCAAAGTCTTTGGCAACATTGCTTCAAGCTGCTGTTTTGACAAGAAGCGGTGCTGCAGGGCGTCTTCGTAGATAGCGATGGGTTTGTTGCTGGGAGTGGCGATGCAAGCATCGGCATCATCAACTGGGATGGCGAGCTGGTGGTAAGCATCTCAGAACCAGCTGTGTTGGTTCCTTTGTGAAAGACCCTTCTCAATTTGACAAGTTGGGATTGCTGGAAGCCGTAATTGCGCTGCTGTGTTGTTCTGCAGACTAGACTGCTTTGCATGGGCTTGTAGTGACAAGTTCTCACACCATCAATGGAGCAATCTTTGGTTGCTCCCGCAGGTGCCTCCTTTTGATAATTCCATGCCAAGCATAACAATGAACACCCTGATGGAACAAGTGCTGACGGTGAGCTTTGCTTTGACAATGATAAAGCAACAACAGTTGACATGTTCTATGCATGTGCATGTGCTAGGTGTGGAATGCGCAAGTTATTGCTATCATGTTTGTTAACATGTGCTGGCCCACATCACTGGCTGCAATCAACACACATGATGTGTCAGTCTGCATAGACAGCAGTGGGATGATGAAACAACTCAGCAATCACCATCTTTCGTATGAGCCAAAGGCTTTGATTCTGCTTCATTGTACCTGACCACTGCTCATCATCATGGTCACCATCAACGTTTCCTGCTTGCTAGTCAAGACGTGCCCTGCTAGGTGCATACAGAAGCAATGTGCTGCCCTCTAATGATTCTGTCCAAAGCCATATGGACAATGACGCTGATTCAGACATGCATTTCAGCCAGCCTCAAGTTGTGCTGTACCTTTGCATCAACAGAGACAGTCTCAAGTTTGGCTGTACATGCCTTGGCAAGCTCAAGTTGCACAGATCTGTATCATGTTGAACAGGACTTCTTTGGCATGTCTGCAGGTCATGAACACCGTTGAGTTGCCCATGGTCAACAGGGTTGTGCAGCGGAACTTTACAGTTGAGGAAGCTAAAAGTGCAATGGAATGCTTCATGTGCACAACCAGCATTGAAACTTTGATGCCTGTCACTTTCTGGGACAAGACTGCAATCCCACTGAATGGGGAAGTAGGTAAAGGGTGCCTGGCGCTGAAGGCATTGATGTTAAATCATATTGATCCAAAAAACAGCGTAGGGCAGCACCTTGAAGTTCCCTACGGCTATCTGACTGGTATGGAGCATTACTGATCCTGTTGTCAGGTTCTGCAGTCTGCAGGTATATGGCAGTATGTCTGCGACAATGACTTGCTGTTGTATTGTTTAAACTTACCAAGAATGATCACAGGCGCATAATTGCCAGTGAATTACCAAGTATTACAATCTGCAGATGTTTCATATACCAGTCCAAAATTCTCCAGGAAACGCTTCCATGTTCAAATGTTTAGGACCCTTTGAATGACAGTTTTCTGCACTCTCGGGTGCACATCACAGGCAGTCATCACAATCTCAGCTGAAATGTAAGCCAACGGGACCGTTTGCAGATGCTGGACCATGCGCGCGGCCTCTTGCACAAAGCATATGGAGTACCTGAAATGCTCTGTGCTGCTGCACGACTCGTATAACAAAGCTTACAAATCTTGCAAGAAACATGTAGTTATTGCTGCTTTAGCCTAGCATCTGCTTGTTGCGACAGAGCGCTGTAGCCCGCAAAGATGGTGAAGATACCCAACACTAACAGCACTGGCAATGTCTGCATGAGATTCAGCTTGAGCCAAAACAGTGTGTAAAGACCCAGTATGCTGGCAATTCCACCATGGAATGCCACTGCAGCTACAAAAGCAGGGCCGCTTCTTGGAAAACCCTGTAGCATCGTGAGCAAATGTGAGAGCTGCTTTGCTGTGCAATGCTGTACAGACCTGTGCGGGCACATGCAACAGCTTTGGTGTGAGACCTGTCAAAGATTCCCTCAAGCCAAGTAACCTCTGACTCTCAGATGCTGCACAGAGACCCTGGGTCAAGCAGTGCCTGCATGGTGTGTCTCTCTACACAGTGCATAGCAGTGCATCAGCGTGTTCAAGGAGGCTTGCCAAGTGCTATGAAACCTGGCTCATTGACGTGCTACAGGCAATTGCACCTGTGACCGTTTCGGCCCGGATTTTTATCAATCAGAGCATATGTCTATGTTGACCAGCTTGATGGCGGCTCTCACAGACAAGAGCGCTGCCAACAGCAGCAACAGTGGCAGCAAAGCAAGCCCTGTGAACAGCACTGACACTGCACTGCATCCCTCCAACTTTTGAGCAAGGATCTGATCAGTCAAAGCATGTCCAAGAGACTGACCTTGACATTGGCTCCTACAGATGAGAGCATTGCAAACAGCAGCAGCAGTGGCAGCAAAGCCAGTCCTGTGAAAAGCACTGACACTGCACTGGGGGGGCGGCGCCCAGGCACCCTTTGTAGGTGCACTATCTCTGGCTTAGGCTTGTACAGGCTATCACTGCCTGACAAGCGCAGCTGGTTGCTGCTTTCTGTATTCTGGTGACTGACTGCCACTGTACCCAGAGACCACTTGACTGGCACATCAATGGCGTTGTCTCCAACTAGTAGGTCCAGGCTGTAGGCTCCCTCCTGCAATAAGCTTGACAATATTCACTGACACGTGCCAATATACTATACATGACAATGATGTTTGTAGACTACACGTTCTGGCACAGGTGCTGAGTCAGTGTGGCTCAAGTCCTGTCTCGCCAGGCCGATGGTGTTTGAGCATCATAGTAAGGACTTCGCATGATCACCTGTTGGAAGTCAGACATCCCTGGCATTGTCAAAAGTCCTCAGAATTAACACATGAAGTTGAACTTGCAGATGCGCTTGAGCTTCTGCAACAAGGCTGATATGGAGCCTCACCATAAATCCCAGCTGATGTCACAGGAATGTAGGAGTAGACAAGGGAAAGGGATACATTTGTATCAAGACCCCATTTCAAAAAAAGAGCTGCAATACGGTAAAGCCGTTATGCTGACATTGCCATGCCAGCCAGCTTGAACAGCTGAGTTCAGCTACCACGCGTATCAACAGTGGCGCAGTCAATGGCTGATGCATACACTCTTGTCTGCTGCAATTGCCAACATGACAACACTCAGCAAGCTGTGCTTTCACAGCATGGTGCCTTCTTGAACCCAGGCAAGCTACATCGAGTGATAGACAAAGTGATACCTGACTGCCGATTTGCTTGTCAATGCTGTTGGAGGTGAGGGTGATGGTGAAGGTGTGGTCCTTGACCTTGCTGGGCTTCAGGTTGAAGTAAGCAGCAGAGCCAGAGGGCTGATGTGTGAGGCGCAGCATACGCTGCTGAGGGACAAATCCACTGCTGCCTTTGGTTGCCACCATTGACAGGCTCACCTGCATTCATTCTGCGCTTATGACATGAAATGCAGTCTGTGTACTGTGTTGTGCTGATAGGACTTGCAACAATAGGCAGCAGAGCCAGTGGCTTCATGCATGAGGCGAAGCATGCGCTGCTGCGGGACAACACCGCTGCTGCCGCTAGTTGCCACCATTGACAGGCTCACCTGCAATCATCATTCTGTGCTGCTGATGGAATTATCACATGTCTATTGTGCTGTGCTGACAGGACTTGCAACGTGAGGCAGCAGAGCCGGTGGCCTGATGTGTGAGGCGCAGCATGCGCTGCTGCGGGACAAATCCACTGCTGCCGCAATTGCCAACTATTGACAGGCTTACCTGCATGCATGCTGCACTGCTGACAAACATGCACCCCACTTACTGCAACATTAGGCAGCAGAGACAGTGGCCTGTTGCGCTGCAGCATGCACTGCTGGGGAACAAACACACTGCTGTCCCGATTGCCACCTTTGACAGGCTGAACTGCACACAGCATGTACCCCATGGACTGTGCTCTGCTGACAAGACTTGTAGCATGTATGCACAGCGCTGGCAGAAGAAGCAGACAGAAGCAGCTGCCAGCTGCATTACGCTTTACGCGTGAGTGCTGTGAGCTTACTGCCCCCATGCATGTCAGCTATATGCCTCCCACTCTGCTTTCAGTCACATTGCAGGCTCAAAGGTTGCATTTCAAGGATCACAACTGTTGAACTATTCATCAAACTATTCATCAAAGCATAGCCTTTCTTGACTGCAGTACATTGTGCACTTCACATGCTGCTATGCAAGCCCAAAACCTAGCCTTGCGTAAACGAGCAAAAGCACTGCTTGCTGCAGCTATTACCTTTGAACCTCAGTGTCAACGCTAGCACTGAGCAAGCACTGCCTTTGCTCATTCATGCAAAGCTAATGCTTAGTCTTCACGAGCTTTGTCATGTTTCGCCAAACTTCAAGTTTTCCAATATATTGTCATTTCGGTACTGTTGTATGGGGCAGAGACGTGAACCATTCTCCATAAAAACAGTGCAGAGGTGTCTGTCTTTTTGATGAGCTGTTTGAGACGCATTTGTGGCATATCTTCAAGGAGTCATGTCTCACATGCACACATTTTGTCACCGTGTCAGATTTGCTGCATGGAGCCTTGATTGAGGAGCAAAAGGCTCAGGTGGTATGGTCACGTTTGCAGGATGTTAGACAACAGATTGCCTAAGATCATGCTGTTTGGTCAGGTCAAGGATTGGGCTCAAACCCACAGGGTCGGCTTAGGAAGATATGGAAAGACATTGTTTGTCTGATTTTCACATGTTGAACATCAACTGTCCTGACTGTGACGCCCAGAACAAGCCGTCCTGGCGGGATAGGACTTGGGCCACACACGCTTAGCACATGTGCTGGGATGTGTGACCATTTATTACTGTTGTATGTTATGCAAGCGGGAGGGCGAGGTTTGGGACATGTTTGGGATCTTTTTGTCAAATCATCCAGACCTGCGTAGAATATTTACAGCCCAGGGGGAGCATTGTTGGGAAACACACCTGGCACATGTGCCGTAACATGTAGCTGTTGTCATCACTGTGAGAGTGGTATAAATCACATGCTGTAAGATGGGTTACCTTGAGAGTCTGGGAAGGGTCAAGGGTGGCTGACTGAGCAGGCAGGGCTTGGGGGTAGGCCAGGGTCTCATTGATGGCGTCCTGTACTTCCCCTTCACTGAAAGCCAGAGTGGCGGACTCTAGCTGCAGCTCATGACTGACTGTGAGGCTGAGGTCTGCCTGCCCTGCTGCCAAGCCTGATGCATCTGCTACTTGCACTGATAGCCTGCGTGCAGATTACCATATCAGCTCAAGTTAGTGTCATGTAACCCATGCTTGACATCGATAGTGACAAAGACAGGTTGATGATGCCCTGTACTTTTCCTTGATTGAGGGCCAAATTGGCGGACTCCAGCTGTAGCTTGTGGGTCACTGTGAGGCTGAGATTGGCCTGCCCTGCTGCCAACTCTAATGCATCTGCTACCTGCAGTTATATAGCCTGCACACAAGTTTTGAGGTCAACTCTGCACCATCAATAATCCATGGTTGACAGCAACAGGTAGTAACAGAGTTGCCAGGATAGGCACGCAGGTCTGCAATGCTGTGCAGCCGCTGCCTACTTCATCAAGCACTGCCGAGACAGGAGACAAGGCAAAGCAAAGAGGTATCATCACAGGCCAGCGCAGGCGTCTCTTGTAGTTGCCAGGATGAGCATGTAAGTCTGCAGTGCTGTACAGCCACTGCCCAGTGCTGCTAGCTGGCTGCAGCGTTTGAGGGCTATGGCTGGCAGCCCTGCCCTTGCTGGCTGCCTCTGTCTGAGTGGTGCTCAGAGTAATGCAGCATGCAAAGCAGAGCACACAGGTACATTGAGGGCAACTTGAGCATTACTTGTAGTTGCCAGGATGAGCATGCAAGTCTGCAGTGCTGTATGACCACTGCCCAGTGCCGCTGCTTGAATGCTGCATTTGAGGGCTCTGACTAGCAGCCCTACCCTTGCTGCTGGCCTCTAAGCGATGCTGAGAGTAGTGCAGCATACAAAGCAAAGCATACAGGTATACTGAGGGCATTTTAGGCCTTACTTGTAGTTGCCAGGATGAGCATGCAAGTCTGCAGTGCTGTACAGCCATTGCCCAGTGCTGCTGCCTGCCTGCAGCGCTTGAGGGCTGTGGCTAGCGGCCTTGCCCTTGCTGCCTGTCTCTGTCTGAGTTGTGGTGACTGTGACAGAGCCTGCTGCTGCTGGGTTGCCCCACACATCTTGGATTGTGATCACTGCCGCATCCTGCATGTCATCGGATGGTGTGAGTGTCTAACGCCAGCTCGCCAGTGTTCATAGGACCTGGCGTTGCGGCCCTAGGAGCTGTGTCACTTCTTCACATGCCATAGGCAGCCAATAGCATGGCAGCTAGGTTGCTGTTGGATACAGCAATGACTGTTATGAAAGGTTGCTGCAAGCTAGGCGTTGGAGTCAGAATGACAGCAGAAGACAACATGTGTGAAGTTATAAGCAGGATGTCACAAGCGAGGGGCACTCAAAACACACGAGCTAATTGTCTCCAGCATTGTGAGCACAACTTCCACACATCCATGGCTCCTGGCAAAGAGCAGTGACGTCAGAGGCATGCCCTGGATACAACCAAGACATTGCTACCATTACATGTGTGTCTCACAATAGAGCCTCAGCCTGCTGGCAGCAGATGCTGGCGACTGCAAAGTATCTTGCCCCCCAGAGACATCACAGACTTCACCTATGTCCCCATCTGACATCCTTTCCTGATGTGACATGTCACACTAAGACAACGTAGCAACATTGCAACAATGCAGCATTGACTGCACAAGATGAGGCATGAGCATTCCAACAGTACAAGAGTACCTGCTGTGAGCCTGTGATGCGGGGAAAAGCCATTGTAGGTAGCAGGGGCTGGGGCAAGGCTGACTGGGACAACGCCTTCAGGGCAGGGCCCACAGCAGCTGCGTCAGCTAGGCTGCCCACATAGTAAGCACCACCCAACAGCTGTGCTGCTGCTGAAAGCTGCGCCAGCACAGAAGGGTGACATGGGGAAGTGTCAATTTGCTGCCATACAGCAGGTGGCCTTTGTACAGGCAGAAATCTAGTGGCTCATGGCAAGCACTGTGCTGCTGCTGGAAGCCACACACGCACACACCAAGGTAGCATAAGCTTGCCACTTTCCCGTCACATGGCAAACTTAAGTGGTACAGGCAGAAAGTTGAGGGTTTCCTGGTCCTGAAGCAGGTGTTCCAAAGACAGAAATTATGGCGTGCATCCAGTATGGAGGGCTCGAAGAGATGCTGAACGAAGGCCTTGCAACTCTGTGGCTGACAAGCTCATGCTCGGCAGATTTAGCTGCTGCTGAATCTGCACAGTGCCTTATTGTGCTTTTGCATGAGTGACAATGCTCTTGAGGTCTTGACACGCTAGCAGCCGACAGCAATACATGTGCATCAGCAAGCATTTACCTTGGCACACCTCACACGGGATACACATATGTCAGTGATGTGACATCAAAGCATGGAGCCCTCGTATGAGCTGTGCACATCACATGTTCTGCAAAGCCCAGGGAAATGCTTCAATGCTTTGATGTCACAACCCTGCCATATGTGTATCCCTGACATATGTACACAACTCATACAAGCGCAAAAGGAGGTGAGAGAAAGAAGAAAACAAGCACCTGAGATCCAGAAATTGATGTGTCAGAGCCGTCATAGATGGCAGCAGCTCCCAATACCAGCTGGGCCGCCGCCTCCAGCCTGTCCTCATCTGCTGCCAGGGCAAGCACTGCCTCCCCACCCTTCTCAGCCCCTAACACCTGCCAATCAGTGAGTTGACCTCAGTCAGTCATTGTGTATAAACCAGTTGACTATGTACTGTCAAAGGGAAGCAGCAGGGGCTCATGCAGATGACATTCATATAAATTGATTTGAGTCCACTGCATGTGACAGCCAAGCATGCCAATCTCCCCAACCACCTGTGAGCTGCATGACGCACTGCTGGCAGGGTTTGTACTGATCACTAGCGATGGTGAGTGCTGTTATGCAATTGAGGTGTGTTCAGAGCTGTGTGAGCTGCATACGGCATCACTGGCCGGTCTTGTACAGCTGCATCTATAGGGTGCTGCTGCGTGTGGGCAGAACGTCATGTTTGTGGATGTGCACAGGATCTGACGTGTGGAGGTGATAGGTGAACGGCAGCATGAGGTGTGTACAGAGCAGAACAGGGAGAATTCACTCGAGACAGAACAAGGTGCATATACTTTTTGCTGATTTCGAAGCAAACAGAGCCCAGAATGAAGGTGACTGGCAGACCCACTTGTGCAAGAGATGCTCTGATGTCCTCCACAATGCTTTCAGCATCTTCATGCAGTGCCACTTCAAGTGACCTTGCATCTGCCAAGGTTCTGTACACCAGCCCAGTGGCCAGCATGCTACGCCGGGAGCTTATGCTCGAAGGCTTGAGTCTGCCCTGACTATCGCTCCAGCTCTTGAAAAGCTTGATGATTCGCTCAATTTGGTCTGCCCCAACGCGCTGAGGAAGGCTACTGCTTTTGTGAAGCATTGACAGGATGCTGATGCTTTGATGGGCTGTAAGGACGCTGTCAGCATTTGCTAGATGTTGCACAGCGACTGAGGCTGCTGTTGAGCTTGCATGCTGATCAAGACACCTGCAAGCAGCTTGAAGTCTCATGCAAAACAGCATACTCTTGTCAAACTTTGTACAGTAAGTTAGTCAGCAACCAGGTCTATAATACTTTACCTTAACCGGTTGAGAACATGCACAGCAAGGAAGGCTTCCTCTAGCTGCACATCGTCTGTGATAAACTTATGCACGCTGTCGCACAGTTGCTGTGACTTTAAGGTCTGTAGCTCCTCAATCGATTCCAGGGCTATCACCGCCTGATAGGCAGGTTGTAGCCTGCACTCGCGCTTGATCAATCAGAAGTCAACTTCGACGTGTCTACGACGGCAGTGCACTGCCTGTGCGATTCTTGTGTACAGTGAAGCCTCTCGTACTTGTTGCTAAAAGTGCCGTCGTGACCAGCTGCTTCGCGAGCGAGCTCTTGAGTGCGCTCCTTGAATACAGTTTTTCGTGACACCACCTGTACAGCAAAAAACTTGAGGCGGTGCACATCGAACACAAAAAGGGTCAAAATCCTCGCGTCTTCTACCTCAGCCAATGCTGGCAATGCGCAGATCAAAATTACGATCGGCAGAACCGCCCTCAGGTTTGCCTGAGGCATGACGCCACGCGATGTGTGTCTCAACAAGCAGCGGTGCTCAGGACTTCAGCACAATCGCAGATATCGCGACATGTGGCCAGGTGCTGTTGCTAGCGGCAGAAGGTGTATAATTTCTTTGGCACGCTTGCAATAAGGGAAGCCAGACAACAACAGCCTTTGGTTCCGGAGCGCTGCAAAAGTGCCAGGCATCAAAGCATCCAGGGTTGTGCCCAGCACGTTCACACAAGCAAACCTCCCTTTATTTTGCGCAAGCAGCACAGTATCGTAAGGTATGCAATGTGTGTGCTGCCGCTCATGATCAGAAACTGTGTTATTTGGGCAGCACACAAACTGCACAAGTGTGCCTTAAACACGCCACAATGGGACACAGTCTTTGTGCATTGATGCAACAGTGCAGCAGACGGCACAGGTCTATGTTGTCATTGCAACATTGATTGTCAGCGCTGTCTGTGAAGTTGAATGCACGGGTTGTCCACAGAAAGTGGCAGCCTGAAGACTGCAAGTAGCAGTGTAGTTCGTGGAAGTGAAAAGGTGATTCAATGTGACAAGGTCTGAAATGCAATGCTCTGGAGCATCTTTTGCAAAAAATGCCAGTGGCCACTGAACATCTGATGCAGAAAGCATCAGGCAGCTTAAGACTTGCTATAATTGAAACGCGATGAACACAGGGTGCACAGCAGATTACACAGCACACCGCAGTGTGCAACCTGACTGATGCAAATATCAAGGCTAGAAGCTGCTAGTGCTCTGCAAAAGTCATATGGTTGCATGTCCGGTGACAAAGACAAGTGATTGTCAGCAGCATCAAGTATCTAAGTCCTGCATAAAAGGACTCTGACCCACCACTTTTTACTTGTTTGGCTGCGCTATGCTAGACCATGAAATACCAGGAGTTGGTGATCCAGTAATGGATCCAGTACAGACATTAGACGGACCACAAGACCCAGCTAACCTACAGCAGTAATTGTACGCTACAGACAACAGATACAGCAGCAAAACAGCACGGGAGCGTGATCAGTGGTTGCTTGTCATACAATGCAAGAGTGTTCCACTGAAAATGTTTGCACTTGCCGCATGAAAGCAGCCAGGCAAAAGTCAAAGACAGTATATATGGCATGTCAGCAATAGCTGACCTCATTGCCGTTCGCACAGCCTATCTAGTTCCTCCTTGCCACCAACAGCTTCCAACTCTTGTGGCCCAAGAAACAAACCCCAGGGAACACCATTGAACTTTTCTGTATGGTGCAATCGGTGTGCTATTGCAACTCTCTTAAGGTATGGCACCTCAGCAATGGGGCCCACAGGAAAGCGCTTGTGCACAAGACCGTCATGGACAAACATGTAAGATATACCAAACAGAGTGATGCCTAGGCCAGCTCCAAAGCACAGACCACCGACCATTGTTGGAGTAATCAGGCCATAGAAGCACAATCCCATTGCAGGGACTGCATTGACAATGGCAAAGACATCATTGTCCTCAAAGGGACCTGTTCTGGGTTCATGGTGAGACTTGTGGAGTGCCCATCCTGGTACGAACTCATGCCAAAGTGCTTTGTGAGCCCATCTTGCCCACATCTCCATACCAGCCTGCACATCAGCATCAACATGAGGTGCTAAACATGGGGCAACAGATCCACAGCTGCTGACAGCTCACGCTGTTGTTAAGGCGACAGTGACACAATGTTCATTGCATAAAGCCTGAAGTTTGCTCTCAAGCAAGGCATGCACTTGTAATGCCACATCACAGATGCACTGATGCCGGCAGCTAAGGCTGCTGTGAAGGCACCAGGCGTGCACTTGCAGTCACAACACATGCCCAGATGCTGACAGCTGAAGCTAATGTACAAGCAACAGGCATGCACATGCAGTCATGACACATGCCCAGATGCTTACAGCTGAAGCTGCTGTAAAAGTAACAGGCGTGCATCAAACACGCCACAGCACACATCCAGATGCTGGCAGCTGAAGGTATTGTGCAGGCAACAGCAACACAGCACACACTGCATTAAGCCTGAAGTTGCTCTTGATCACAGCAGGTACTTACAATGCCACCAAGAACCAGACAGAAAGTGGCCAGTGCCTCAGCTGTTGGAAACTCGTGCCCTTGCTTCATGTGCCACATGAATCTATAGTGCACAGCACCCACTGCCAGCGCTATAATAGCTGCAGATGCTGCTATTGCTGAAACCTTATATATAGTTTGTTCCCTGCACACATGCAGCCAATTTAGCGTATCGAACCAATCTGACCAAGCATCTGCTCTGCACGCTGATTGATTAGGATCGCACATTTTGTTGAACAATTACCTGGCTTTTTGCTGTTTCCGTTTCAGCCGCTTCTGCGCTAGCTGCTCAGGCTGGACCAGCTCTTCTACAGCTTCAATGGCATTTCGTTGAAGTTCAGATGGGCTGGGCATCTGATCAACAGCGTCCTCTACGGCTGAAACAGCTTCTTCGACAACAACCGCTGTACCAGACTTCTGCGGCAGACTGGGCATGGTGAGATTGGCAAGCTTATTGCATTGAACTTGTTGTCAAGCGGGCCCTTAGACGGCAGCAAGGCAGGGCCTCCCGCTGACCTGTGATTGAGCGCAGAAAAGCCGCTGCTGCCGCCAGCGAGGCTGGTGCTGTCGAATAAATGAGCTGGTGCTACGTGCACCAAAGACGGCTGGTCGGAGACCAGGGCATTTGTTCGGGCGATGGCACGCAGTGCATGCTACTCCGGGCCGCTGAGTCGTCTGCAAGGTCTCAAGCATGGCTCCCGTCACGCCACAAAGCTATGTTCAGCGCCTGAGGAACACAATCGTGCCCTGTAGCAGCTGACTGTCACGAGGTGTGTATCCTATCTTGCAGCGTCTATGACCTAAATCGCGATTGCGCAGGCGCAGGAACGACCGTCTGCTGAGATCGATGCTAGTCAAGTAGAGGCGCTTCGTGTTATTGCGCCTGTCGAGCTGTTACGGGCGCATGTGGACGCATTTTGGGCGAGCCAATCATGAGTAGTTTGAATGCTGGTGGCCACGCTCGTCGGATCACACTCGCAGCCGCACAGGTTCCACGTGCTGCGTAGCACGTGGAGCGGTTATGACTACACGCAGAATTATCCATCCAACGCAGAAGCACAGACCACATTCTCTTGCTGCACAATTTGATGCGGATGAGGTGCTTGATCGACCCACGCGCAGCACGGCCTCCTCAAGATGCTGAAACGGAAGCGTATGTATACATAACATTGCCACAACCAGGCAATGCTCAGACAGCATAAGGCAAAACTCTTACAAGCTAAATGTGAGAATTGTAATGATGACCGTGCATGACAGCAATGCTCATCGACCAGTAGGGCTCCTGCCATTTCAGAATCACCTGAAGGCACAGCGAAAGTCTGCATTGCTTAAGCATCTCGCACTCGTTGCGGTTTTGTTGTCCAGCACCATGCTGAAGATGCACACTGCAGGAATGCTGCATGGCTTGCATTTGGCATGCAAATTCAGATTCATACGGCAACGCGATTGCAGAACGCGACATCTTTGTGCTATGCTCTTTGCTTGCAGACGCTGCGCCGGATGGTGTGCTGCTGAGTTGTGCATACAGTGTTTCGTCCCTTCATGAACTGCAAGCCGTGACATCAATCGCCAACATTATCGGCATACTCGGAAAAAGCATCAGCCCTGATGGTCAAAGCTGCAGCTTTCGGTCAGCAGCTTGCAAGGGCGCCGTCCGGCAACTCGCAAGGTCGTTGTAACCACAAGCGCGCAGGTCCAGCCAATCTGCCAAAGGTGTGGCCTCGTGACAGACACAGGATCGCACACCTATTTGACTTTCACTGTTATCGAAGCCGGCCTGCCGGTGCGCAGGCAGTCCCACGTTCATCTGGGCTCACAGTCTTCGTCAAGACCAGCCCACGCAGCAGAAAGCTTGCAAGCAGGTTGTCTCTGGCTGCACATCCCTCCACAGCTGAGGAGCACGCTAAGCTTGGTGACGAGGCACGGGCACAGTCTGCCAACAGAGACACCTCTGACGAGTTTCTACAAGGAGAAACAGAGCAAAGGCGGTCGCCTAAGGCGAGGAATGCCTTCAACATCGTTTTTGTCACTTCAGAGGTAAGTCACTTGTTCAAGTGCGCTGCTTGTCCTAGCACTCACTCCTACCAGGCAACTCATGTATTCAATGACAGATGCAGCAGTACCTGTCCAGCTTTGCCTCAAATACATTATGAAAGGCAATCATTGAAGTTCTGCAGGATCCAGACAATAAGTTGCATATTGAATGTATGCAGGTGGCACCATGGTCCAAGACCGGTGGTCTGGGCGATGTGTGTGGCTCTCTGCCGCCTGCACTTGCTGCACGTGGGCACAGAGTCATGGTGGTAGCGCCACAGTATAAGCAATACCCTGAGCCCTCAAGCACAGGGGTGAGTTGCAGTGAAAACTGTTTGCAGTCTTTGAGCAGCTAAACAGCAGAAGCAGGAATCTGGCAGTGTCAGCATGGGCTCTTGATCATTCTCTGAACAAACAGCAAATGCATGTGCTACATTTTGGTGTTGCTTGCAACATTGTAATGCATTTTTGGGGATGCATGCAAAAGCCTCCGACAACCTTGACACTTGGTAGTCGCTATGGTTCAGATAGTCTCCAGCACCACATGTTTTGACACCATCTGGTAATTGGGACTTGCATCAGCAGAAGTCACAGCAAAACATCATTGCATGCACAGTCACTGCAATTACTGCAGTTGTCTTGCTTGCAATAACTGAAGTGGGCAATGCAGGTCACTGCTGAAGTTTTGGGAACAACTGTGGGATTCTCCCACTACAGCAGTAAAGGAGTTGACTGGGTCTTTGTAGAGCATGGCTCATATGACCGGCCAGGGGGCCTGTACGGCGACGACAATGGTGTCTATGGCGACAACCAGGTGCCTTTCTCCATTGCAAATGTGCTGCATCAAGCACATGGAAGGCTACAATGACTCATAGCAGTACAGTGCTCCTGCAAAAGGCTGGTGCCTTGAGCTATGTGACGTCAGATGCAACAGTTAGCATGCTAAGGGTCCTGACAGTGTGATGCAATGATATCGCAGGCATACTGCGATGTTATTTCGTAAAATTCTGGTCAAGCTGCAAGTACAAGTGGTCTTTGCAAAGTGAGTGTTAGGCATGTGCAAAGCGCACGTACTTGCCCTTCAATCATTGCAGCATTATCAAGTGCAGTTTTGGTAATTTACGCACTTGAAGCTGCAAGAATGCTACTGCACAAAGACAATGGCATGCACACAGCAGCCAGACTGCCATCTTCTGACTCTGAAGGCTTGTCTCAATGCTGCAGTACCGCTTTGCCCTGCTGAACGTGGCTGCCTTGGAGGCTCCCCTCATACTCAATCTTGATGGTGGCACCTTCGGGGACGACTGTGTCTTCATTGCCAATGACTGGCATGGGGCCCTGGTACCTGTCTACCTGGCAGCCAAGTACCGCCCCCATGGCGTCTACCAGAAGTCCAGATCCATTCTGGCTGTGCACAATCTCAGACATCAGGTGTCTAAGCCACAAGATGCCAGTCCAAGCCTGCATTGTTGTTATCAGCCAGATTAAGTCATGTTCTGCAAGGCAGTTGATGGCAACATCAGATCAGCTGCAGAGCATTACTTGCCTGGTAGTGTTTCTTGCAACTAGTTCCAGCAGACAGCAGACAGAACAGAGAACAGTAGCAATATCGATACGCATTGAAGCACAGTGGTTACATCCTGTTGCAGGAGTTTCAGAGCAGTTTGTCACATCAAGGAAAGTTTATTATGTTGCAGCAGCATATGCAGTTTGGTAGTCGTGCCCGCTAACCTTGGTTAATGTGGTGCAGGGGGTGTACTCCCCAACCACCTTCCAGATGCTGCAGCTGCCCAAGGAGTGGTACAATGCTCTGGAGTGGCAGTACCCTCCTCATCAGGTATCCTGCCTGCTCTTATGCACCGGTCATTGTAAATAGAAAGCAGATCTCACAAGCTGATGCTGCATGGTGATTCTGCAACTCTGCAGCGGCTGTTAATGATCAATTGGGCCTGTAGTCCAATATTGAGCACAACTTGCATGACTCCACCAGCAAGATGCATCATAGCTTTGAAAATGAAGCATTGCTTAAGGATTGCACACACAGTTATGGAAATGCAAAAGACCTCTTCTGGGCCACTCATATTGCCGTCTTATGTCTGGAACATTGCAAGCAATGTTTGTGCTGTGTGTGGTGCTGAGCCATGTTTGTGGTGCATGCAGCGTCAGGGCAGCTATGAGGAAGAGGGGCGCTGTGTCAACACCATGAAGGTAGGATGACTATCTGTTTATCGAACTTGATTTGCTATGTTGTGCAATGGCATAGCAATGCAAAGCAAGTCAAAATGCTGTGCAGCATCCTGTCATGGCCCTGGATGCTCTGGCACAAAGTCAAGCAAAGCATTTCAGCTCATAACGGCTTCCATCTACACAATCATGCCAGAAAGCAGGAATCTATGCATGACTTTGTGTTGCATATCTGCATGCATCACTGCCAATGCAGCTGCCAAAGCCATTGCCAGGATGCACAGTGTTTTGACTCGACATCATATGGTAAGTCAGACAGCAGACGGTAGATGACATCGCTCTACATGCACATGCTGGCTGTTACACACGAACGTGCAGACTTTTGATTGTTACAACAGGCAGATATCAGCTGTGCTGATAAGCTGGTGACAGTAAGCCCTGGGTATGCGTGGGAACTCCAGAGCCCTCACCGGGGCTAGGGCATGATATCAATGCTGTGGCCTTGATACAATGCATGTAAAGGGCAGCATGCAGTAAGTTGACTTTTTATGGCAGGCGGGCATCAGCTGTACTGATCGCGTGGTAACAGTGAGCCCTGGGTATGCGTGGGAGATCCAGACCCGGGAGAGGGGTTTGGGCATGATGTCAGGGCTATGGCCTTGATACAATGCATGTAAAGGGCAGCCTGTAGTGAGTTGACTTTTTATGGCAGGCAGGCATCAGCTGTACTGATCGCGTGGTAACAGTGAGCCCTGGGTGTGTGTGGCAGATCCAGACCCGGGAGAGGGGTTGGGGCATGATTTCAGTGCTATGGCCTTCATACAATGCATGTAAAGGGCAGCCTGTAGTGAGATGATGGTTATGGCAGGCGGGGATCAGCTGTGCTGACCGTGTGGTCACAGCCAGCCTGGGTTATGCGTGGGAGATCCACATCCCTGGAGGGGGGTTGGGGTACGGAGGGCATGTTGCGTCCATCTCACAAGTGTCACGCAAAACAGCCTGCAATGATCTGTTTGCTACGACAGGCAGGCATCAGGCGTGCTGACCGTGTGGTGACAGTCAGTCCTGGGTATATGTGGGAGATCCAGACCCCTGAGGGCGTGATGTCAGTGCTATGGCCTTGATACATTGCATGTAAAGGGCAGCCTGCATCAAGTTGATGGTTATGGCAGGCGGGTATCAGCTGCGCTGATCGCGTGGTAACAGTGAGCCCCGGGTACGCGTGGGAGATCCAGACCCCTGAGGGGGGTTGGGGTATGGAGGGCATGCTAGCCTCCAGGAGTTACGCCCTCAATGGCGTGCTGAATGGTGTAGACTTGGAAGACTGGGACCCTGAAACAGACCCCCACATCTTCCAGAACTACAGCAAGACCAACTACACGCGGGGCAAGCAGGTCAACAAGGCTGGCCTGCAGAAGGAGCTAGGCCTGCCAGAGAGGCCTGAGGTACATGCAGTGCCCATGCACTAATCAAGAAAATCCTATCAAAGTTTTGATGTTATTGTAGCATGACTTATTGTGAAGAAAGATGAGTGCGCGTTGTGTTCAATGTTGTATTATTTTCGTACAGCAATTTGCAAATCTTTGTGAAGCAGCAGCCCATACGGGATTTGGCTGCCTGTCCTTGCTAAGAGCATGCTCCCCATGTTCTTGTGTGCAATGTGTTTCAGTGAACTGTGTAATGGATGTTGCTTGAACTGTGTAATGGATGTTGCTATGTAGCTGCCATGCTGCTGCCAGTTTGCAGCAGAACTACATCACAAAAGGTGCAGCTTTGGGTGAACTTGTCGTGAGTGTTGAATTCAGGGAAGCGGCCCATCTGCCAAGATGCATTTTGGGCACAACTGCTCTGCTGTGATAGGCAACACTGTGGTGGTTTAGTCATGTGTAGCAACAAGGGCCTGAGTCAGTCTCTTTCCCTATGCAGGTGCCTCTCATAGGTTTCATTGGCAGACTGGACTATCAGAAAGGCGCAGATCTTGTGCTTGGAGCAGCGCACTGGCTTCTGAACCAGGATGTGCAGATAGTCTGTTTAGGCACTGGTGACAAGCACTTGGAGGTGAGACACTTGCTTTATGCACTCTGCATATGCATATTCCTGCTGTATGCTTGGTGTGTTCTATTGCTTTCGCACCATACAAACTACAGCATTCAGAACACACAGCAAAGCATTGCATGCCTCACAAATGGGCATGCATCACAATGCAAGAAGCAGTTCCATGTGCGTTCAGGCAGCCAGCACTGGTGTTGTGCGCCTTGAATCATCTGCTTACTTGAGCTAGCTCGACGGCTAAGCACCCCACTTGCAGGATAAGATGCAGATTTTGCAAGATCATGTGTTCTGGTATGATTGTGAGCAATGCCCAGGCTGGCATGAGGTGGCTGGAGAGCGCTTACCCAGACAAGGCGCGCGGCTGGGTTGGCTTCAATGTGCCAGTCAGCCACAAGATCACAGCGGCCTGTGACCTGCTGCTCATGCCCTCAAGGTTTGAGCCGTGTGGGCTGAACCAGTTGTATGCCATGCGGTATGGCACTGTGCCTGTGGCCCATGCTACTGGCGGCCTCAGAGACACAGTGCTGCCCTTCAACCCCTGGGAAGGTCAGTCACTGCGCCAATTGCATGTCGTCATCATCAGTTGCATGCATTCTAGTGCGATGCCCCAGCTGGGTGCATGCAGAAGCAGTGACAATTGTGATTGATGTGACTGCGCCCTTGCTGGTGCTATGCTGGTCATATCTTGGCTGCTTTGTGCCACTGTTGGTGACATCTGCCTGGCTGTTGGTAGGCAGAAAAACGCGTCTGTCTTGACAGCTTTTGTTGAAGGCTTTGCAGCAGCTGCAGTTGCCCCCTGCAACTATTTGAGACATGCACAATCCAAGTCAAATGAGATGCTAGCCATCTGCTGCTGTTCAACTTTTTGATCACAGATGCAATTGTCTGCTTGCTGACCTGATGATCTGACATTGGATTCTCAAGATTGTGCTGATGAGCCATTTTTAATTTGTAGGGACTGGCACTGGCTGGACATTCTCTCCTTGCACAGTGGATGCATTCATCTCAACACTGGGGCAAGCACTGGACACATACAGGCACCATCCTGACTCATTTAGGGATCTTCAGACGCGAGGCATGGTGCGAGATAGCAGCTGGGACAAGGCTGCACAGGAGTATGAACAGATATTTGAGTGGGCCAAGGTTGATCAGCCATACTGCAGATAAATGCAAAACATGATGAGGTTCATTGAAGGCGTCACTAATCTGTTGATCCTGTTTGTTGTCATTCAGTTGAAAACTGACTGTGCGTGAAGTCTGCAGAGGCTGCAAACGCCTGAGTCGAGTTGCTTTCATTAGTACTATCCTATTTCTGAACAGATGGCACACATGTTGAACAGAATTGCAAAATGCATTTCAAGCTGTGCCCACAGATGCAATGGATCCAGATCACATTGCTGACAAGCTCTGCAAGGGGTTGACTGCTGAATACCTGTGACAGGTCTGAAGATGCAAGTTGCATTAGGTAGCATCACGTTCCTGTCTGATGCCTCGAAAAATGCTCGAATGCGTTGTCTGACCTGGCAGAGGAGCATTGAACCTGAGATTACGAAAAGCAATCCCAGGGGCAAAGTCATGGCCCCAACTGCAGCGAGCTTTGCTCTTTGCCGAGACGTTCACTTCTGGCCCGCTCGCGATTCTTGGCCGATCCTTGGGCTCTTGCAGATCTGTTTCGTCAGAGAGCACACAGCGTGCATATCTCATGAGATTCCAGTTACGGCGACATCTCTAGACATACTCGTGCGTTAGATGGACGGAGGCTTTCGAGGTGAAGGTCAAAGTGCACAAGGAGAGTACGGTTCCGATGAGAAGCGAGGCTTTCGTGGAACGAGCGAAAATGCGAAGACAAAGATCTGCATGAGGTGAAGGTTGCTGTCCTATACAGCTTGTTTAGCAGATCAGTGATCAAGGCTTCGGAAGCTCACATAGCTTGTGTTTCGACAGATGGAAGGACGGACACTGTAGATTTGGTGATAGATGTAATTTCGCTCACGGCGAGCAGGAGCTGCGAAAGCTCCCTGCCAGAGATAGTGAGGGGGGTGGAGACTATGACTCTAGAGGTGGATATGGACAGGGGTATGGCGCTCAAGGCGGTCATGGCGCTGTAAGTACACAAATCCTTCTCCACTTTTGTGAAATATAAACGGTCTGTAGCTGTGTAAGCTGTCAAGGGTGAATACACGAAAGTATGTGTGCAAAAGACCAAATATAGGCAAGGGCTGAAACACTCTCATGGTCTCATGTTGCATTGAAGACTGCTGTCAGAAATGGTGTTGATAGTGACCAACAAGGCCTGAACACTGCTTATAGCTGCTCTCCGGCTGATACTGTTAAGCCCTACTAGCTGATGACTCTGTAGGGTGGGTACAACAACGGAGGGTACAATTACAACAGAGGTGATTACTCAGGAGGCATGGCCTCTGGGGGTGCATACCGTGGTGCCAGGGGTGCATCAGATATGGGCCAAATGAATAACCAGGCAAACCCACTTTGGGCGGCGCAAGGCTACCCTGTGACAGGGCCTGGAGGGTCAGCTTTTGTGTTGCTCATGCATAATGCTTGAATGTAACAATGATGCCATAGCATCAGCGTTCCATAGCTATGCTAAGCTTGTGAGCGATGTCGCTCAGATGGACTGTTGTTGACATGGCAGAAGGTGCATGATTCACGCATCTGATTCTGTGCCCATATCTTGCACCATTTTCACTTTCATCTTGCTACAAACTGACATTGATGCTGTGTGCCATGCAAAAGCTGTTTGCACTCAGACCCATCTGTGCAAATGTGTTGTATATGCTTCAGGTGGACACAGTATAGAGCACCTGACAGCGGTGAGGCGTACTATCACAACATGCGCACTGGAGAGACTACATGGGACAAGCCTGCTGGCTGGGGCCCTTAGCAGTTTTGACAGCATACATACTCTTTCAACAGCCGATACAGCTGCAAACCCTGCTCTTCGTCCTTAACGGGCCCGGGAGCCCTACATATCACAAGTTGTGCGCTCCCCCTACAGCAGTGCTCAAAGCGCACTCCTGGTCTAGTCCATTGTGTGAGTCTTGTGTGCACAGCTTTTGCTGTCTGATGTGATAGCTTTTGCTACGCTATTGTTGATAGTCAATAGCATGCAGTCGATTTTGACTTGTCTGCAACAAATGCACAGTCTGATGATGCCCAGAAATGCGCCTGTACAGTAGACTGCGAGATCTCCAACATAGCCACGATGACAACAGGACAGCACTGCCACGCACAGCTTGCAATGTGGCTGCATTTCAGACTTTGAGCACTGTGACAGCATTACGAAGCGCGCAATTGACATGAGCATCATGTGTGACGAGCAACAACCCGGTGACCGGCAACGTGATGCACAATGCTGTATGGAGGAAAGACATGTGTATGCATGCCTTGATGATGTAAGTCTCAAACTCTTGTGCGCAAACAGCATCAATTGAAGACGCATGCTACATACAAAGTTGCCTGCCGTTACATGGTCTAATGTAGCGTTTGCAATTTCTTTGTGTGGTCAAGACTGCATGAAGAAGTCAATCCTCCTGAGTCACACAGTAGCAATCGTAAGCCTACTTTCAGGCAAAAGGATTCCCAGATGACTTGGGAGGAGCTCTGCTGGCCGGTGCAGCTAACTGGCCTTGTGCAGGTTGAGCACCATAGCTACTGCCTGCAAAAGGGTCACTGAATGCCATACTGGCAGTCTGACCAGGCTGTTGTGGTGCATGCTGACCAAAGCTCTGTGACACTGCTGGGTTGGCAGACCAAGCCTGATGGCTGGGCAAATCCTGTGCTGAGTGTGTGGATGAAATTGACGTCTGGCGGGAAACAGGCATGCTGGGTAGGGCGCCTGCTAGGCCTGGCACTAAGCCTGTGAAAGGGTCAGGGCTGCTCACTGCACCTGCACCTCCACAAATGCATGCAGTCAGCGACAAGAGCAACAGCTCAGTGCAAGCTGCAGAAGACGTTGTGTCAGGGACAAAAAGGTTAGCATTGACTCTGGCGCAGCATGATTTGCACCACAAACCAACTCATGAGGGTCAATTGAACTGCAGAGCTAATGAAATTATGTGTGAGCACAGACAGTGAGGCAGTCAACATGGTGACTAGTGAGTGTAAAGAGGTCAGCTGACTGGTGCAAACATGAGCCAGCACAGCACAAGCCAGAGCCCTTGAGGATGACAGGTATTTGTCACCATTTTGGAGTGAGGCTTGTCCTGCGCAGGCTCAATATTTACGCCATGCATCCATGTCATCATCAGCTTCAAATCTGAATGGTCATTGGTGAAGCAGGAATGCTCTGCATGCATGAGAGTAGAACAAGCAGGCCTAGCAAGATAGTTCTTGTGTCACACACAGCTGACAACTATACCAGAACACGCAATTTATCATTAGTTGACATATGAGAGCAGAACTGACCTGCCCCATTGGCATCAGAATGGCTGCGCTGCCTTCCCAGCCCATCAAAGGCATTCAGTCCATGCACAGGGGGAGGCCCTGCTTGCTGCCCATAGCCCCCAAAGGACATGCCATGGGGTAGCCCAGGGGGTCTGTTTGGGGGTGCTTGCTGGTAGGGGCCAGGCTGCTGAAAACTGTTGGGCTGCTGATGCAAGCCAGGCTGCTGGAAGCTGTTGTGCTGCTGGCCATAGGGCATGGGAGGCCTGCCACCTTGCTGCCCGTACATGTTAGTGATGCTGGGAGGAGCGTTGTACGAGCTCAACAGACCATCGCCAAACAGATCCTGCACATCATGCGAGATGATTTGACATCCGAGACCTCATGCAGATCAACTCAGATTGCAGTCAGGCTGAGCATGCGCAAGACGACAGCTGCACAATGCTGCAAGACGATGTATAATGATCCCCAGATGCGTTCTTAGCTGCAACGACAGCACGCCTCAAGACCCACCCATGCAAAAAGCACATTTACTCTGAGATTCTGTACAACACAAATACCCAAACTCCTGTGACAACACTGAGAGTGTACAATTCAAATGCATTTGGCAGATCATGTGCACTCATATCAAGTATAGAACACTGTCAGGGATGGTGCAGGAGTCTGTGAGGTAGCTCACCAAGGGCAGCTCCTGCCTGGGGGCAGGCTTGGGCGGCTGGGGTGCAGCCACAGGCTCTGGACCCCGCACTCCTTGCTGCTGACCCTGCTGCTGTCCCTGCTGAGCTCCCTGAAACTGCTGAGCCCCTTGAGACTGCTGAGCTCCCTGAAACTGCTGCTGTGCCTGTTGCTGTGGCACAGGTGGGTTGCTGGGCCCATCAAAAGCCGCCCAAGCCATATCTGGCTGCTGTTGCTGCGGCTGTTGCTGCTGTGGCTGCTGCTGCTGTTGTGGGCGCTGCTGTGTCTGTGGTGGCAGCTGGTGGTTATTAGTCAGCACAGGGGCAGGTGCAGCAGGGCCGCCATTGTCAAAGGCTGACCAGGCCATTGAGTCAGAGGCAGATGGGCCAGCAGTTGGGGCAGGGCTAGGGGCAGGAGCAGCAAAAGCGTCCCAGCCTGCTGAAGGGGGTGCAGCTTGCAGAGGGGCTCCTGCTGCTGTCTCTGCCAGAGGCTCGTCCAGAATGTTGAACAGCTGATTGCTGACATGGTTTGGAGCTGGACTGTCATGCGAGTGCGAAGACGCCGTGCTGCATGCCAATGTGGTGTGTCAAAAGCAGAGCAATGTGGACAAGAGGCATTGTTCTAAGCACACTATGTTGTCATTTTTGAGCAAAACACATCATGGAAGCATACCTTGTGGCACGCAGATTGAGACCATTCGGTGCATTGCTGACCAGGTGATTGGGATCCACCTGCAGCAGCATCAAACTTGAGAACACGTACACATTTGCTACTCCGCATATTGCCATGTCTGGTTTGCTGTCATGCGAACAGCGCCCTTGACAGAAACACAGCACATGACAGCATGTCCATGAGAGATTAGGAAGTGCACCTTGAGCTTGACATCTCCTAGTAGGCCAGCCATTGACATGACAGGCACATCATCCCCAGCTGAAGATGCATTGCTGCTGATGCTGCGCCTTGGCAGCTGCATGACAAGAGTCAACTCAGCGCATGTACTGGATAGACAAACAGCAAAGCAGCATGGAGGCAATGCAGCCAACGCAATGCAGGAGCAAGCTTACATTGGAGACTGGTGGAGGAGGCGAGTGCATGGCAGAAGCAGCTGCCTCTGCAGAGTAAAAGCGCTTCTTGATGTACACTGCATCTATCCAGTCTTTGATCTTGCCCGTGTTCCTGCGTGGGCATGATATGTGTCAGGCCTCATAATCTAAGAAGCGTGCAGGTTGATGCTGCCTGCAATGTGTTCAGTGAAGCTTGCAGGGTAAAGCTGCCCACCTGTCCACTGGTTTCTGTAAGTCTGATGGGCTCCACTTGGCCAAGTAGGTATATGCACCAACCTACATGGCAGGAATGCATTGTCAGGCAGCCTGGTGTGAGTGTGCTGCTGTATGTTGACTGAGCTGCATGCTTGCTTGCACTGCACTGAGTTGCTTGCATGTATGCTTGGGCTGCACTACTGACCCTGTTGCCGCCAGACTCCAGTGCCTTGATCTCCTCAGGCTTGAATGTGGAAGTGGACAGGCCCTTGACTCGGTGCGAGAACTGGCGACTGCATTAAAGCTCCAGACTGTCAAAGCCTGATTCAAGAGCAGATCCAGCTTCGCAGACAGCATCTGCACTTACTGTACTCCACTGCATATTGTGCAAACGAAAATCTGGAAGTCTGCAACTGCATATTGTGGACCCTGCAACAGTCAAGTTCAAGTGTAAGATAGCCAAAACTGCACGGGCGGTCAGAGGTGGCACCGGATATCATTCCGCGTACCAAGGTCTCGCAGTTGATACATCTCTTGTTATCAGGCTGCCGTAACAAACTTTTCAGAATTTTGTCGTGCTTCGACTCTAGCGCTTTTGACATGATTAAGCCACGTTCAGGTAGACAGGGCGGACGGGCACTGTAAAGCTCGCAGGAGCTGCTAGATCCGAGCTGCAGCGCAAGCACTCGTCAACAAAAGATACTGACGCCAAGCGACTCCAGCGATCAATGACGAACGGGTCTCGTTCACCCCAGGGGCTCGGGGTGAGAACAATGCACCGTAACAGCCTAACGGATTCTCTGTCATCGATGATGTCATGATTTGGTAAAAGGAATTTTGAGCTGATTTCAACTTGCAGAAGGCCGTACGTCACTTCCTCGAGCCCATTGCATTTAAGCGACAGAGGTGCAGCTAACTGACAGCTTGCTGACATGTGTGCTTGTTGCTGCCGCAGAAGGTGGGACATGGATTCTGCAAGATTTGATTCATGCTTTTTGCGATGCCATGATTTGCTGTCTTGGGAATGGTGTCGTTCATACAGAGGTGCATCGTGAGACACTGCGTTTTGATGAATGGCAGTGTAACATGCCTCAAAGCGAACACGAAACCTTTTTACAACACGCACCATGTGTAATGCATAACGCTAAAACATAACGCTTGCTTGCGGCACTTGCCTTGCGGCACTCGCATGCGCACCGTTTGTCGTTGCGGTTTGTTGCTTGAAAGAAGAGCGCACTTTGTGCTGCATGTCTGTGGATCAAGGTCCTGCGCAAAGCGTTCAAGCGCAGGCTGCGCGAAAACGACCAAGAACTGCCGACAAACGATTGTCAACGCGCATAAAGTGAGCCTCACGCCGCGCGCTGATCCCGCTCGACCTTCTGCACCGCTGTTTTTTACGTACCGCCATTAATTGCAAGTACAGACAGCCGTCAAAGTTCACGTTCTCTGCAGGCGGACCAAAGTCGGCCTTGCGCGAGAAGAGCTACCGGTCTGGACTGCGAGAAAAGCTCTGTTGCAGCACATTAAACAACATGATTGTCTGGTGGTCGTTGGTGAGACCGGTAGCGGCAAGACCACGCAGATACCACAGCTGCTGTTGAGGGCTGGTCTGGCCGAGGAGGGCTGCATAGCATGTACACAGCCCCGCAGGGTTGCAGCAATTACAGTTGCTCGCCGTGTTGCACAGGAAGTGTCCTGTCATTTAGGCCAAGAGGTTAATTGGCTATCAGCACATGACGGGCACCAGACTTGGAGGCAGGCTTGTTGACTGCAAGTTTTGCCTCTGCACAGGTCGGATACTCTGTTAGATTTGATGACAAGTCATGCGCCAGCACTAGGATCCGCTACTTGACTGATGGGATGCTGCTGCGTGAGGCCTTGAGCTCACCCGCCTTAGACCGGTATCAGGTACTTTGCGCTTGTCAAAACCTGTATGAAGTACCGCTGTCCATTTTTCCGCAGTGAGCTTGTCCTATGAACCAATGTGTAAGCCAGCCTTACAGGGAATGATCTAGCACATTTAGCATGACATGTTGTGCCTTGACAGGTTGTCATACTAGATGAAGCACATGAGCGCACTGTACAGACAGATGTGCTGATGGGACTGCTCAAAAAGATGAAGGTGGGTTGCTCTGACTTTTGAACACTGCATGCGTCAAGTTAGCAGCTCTGACTTAGACTCGTCATTGCTCCTCACAATATGACTGACTTGGGAGGCAACAAACGCAGGCTAAGAGAGGAAGCAGCTTGAAGCTGATCATCATGTCTGCGACTCTGGATGCTGCAGCTTTTGCTAGCTACTTTGGAGGTATCAAGATTGTGTACATACAGGTATGTAAGCTCTGAGCAGCCTTATTGCAAGCCCATGCACTGCACATTCAGAGTGCAAGCAGACAGTTGAAGCTCGCAACGACATTTGCAATTGCATTCACTTGAAAGGTTGCTGAGTGTCTGACCTTGCGCACAGAGTGCTGTGATTGCCTTAACACGTCAATCTTGCAGGATCCAAGCGATCAGTTTTACTGCCAATCACCCAGCTACCATACTCATGTCCTGGAAAGCCGGCAATCAGATGTCATGTGTGATGTATTGCACATGTAGCTGAAATGCACTTCTCACTGATTTGTCCAGATGAGATGTGACGCGTCCAATCATCAGAAGTGTGTCACACATAACTCACAGTTCCGCTCAACAGCAAGTGCAGCAACAGATTGTATTGAGTGTAAATACCATGCTTTTGAGTAGAGCTTGACTGTGCAGCGTTAATGTACAAGCAGTGGACAATCAAGCCAGCACACAAACAGTATGCTTGACCAGGCTACTGCGTCAGGGCGCTCCGCACAGACGCTTGTCCACTGAACCCGTGTATAGCATATCTGCATGCAGCTCTTGACTCATACAAGTTTTCTGAGAGCATCTGCTTCATGTTGCAGCCTTTCATGCACACAGAGAGCTCTGTCCACTTTGCTTGCAAAGTATTGCCAACCATTTCCTTTGCCTTTTGCATGTGCAACCAACCCAAGCATCATTGTGGCCTGATGTCCAGACATCATGCCCAGTGGACTTGCGAGCGTGTTTTGTAAGGGTGTGTTGGGCTGCTGGGCTGCAGGGGCGGCAGCACCCAGTAGAGATCCTGTACACAGGCTTACCTGAGGACAGCTACCTGGACGCTGCCCTCACCACGGTGCTGCAGGTCCACCTAGAGGAGCAGCCAGGTGACGTTCTGGTGTTCCTGACTGGCCAAGAGGAGATACATTCCCTGCACCACCTCCTCACTCACAGGTACAGTATATTCCTATGTAAAGACGCTTGGCATAAGGAGGTTCCTGGTGCAGAAACAATCTGTTTGGGATGAAACAGATGCATTTTGACCACAGTCTATTTCCGATCAGGACAATTTCACTCGGGAACACTTCTGTTGGTGACCAGTGCCATCACTCATCACTAGTCATCATACCAACTGCACTGTAGTTGCGCTGCTGAGGGGCATCAACAGTGCTTGCAGGCAACCCACTGCTTCTGCATGCAGGGTCATGGAACCTCACTAGCAAGCACGCAGCTGGTGCATGCTATGCAATGTTGTTATGAGCACTAGCTGGCAAGGGTTTGCATCAATCTGTGCATGCTACTGTCAACTCGCTCAAGCTCTTGATCTTTGATTAGGACGATCCATCCTATGCCTGGTCGGTATAAACTGTATACGGATGGTTCCAGACAAGCGCAAGCATCACCATCCTCTGGCTCTGATGCTTATAACATGGCAGTCATTCATCCACAAAACCAAGCAGAACAAGATGCTTAGCATTGCATACAGCTGCAAGTGACACCGCCGCAATGTGCAATGTTTGCTGCAGGGCGGAGCAGGTGAGTGCAGACCACCCCAAGGCTCAGCAGCTGCAGGTAGTGTCACTGTATGCAGCCATGGCGGCTGAGCAGCAGCTACAGGCCTTCCAGCCCGCGCCCCAAGGCACCCGCAAGGTACTGGCTCCACCCTGCCTGCTTTATGTAGGCGTCATTAGTACCACTAATCCTGCATGGCTGTTTCTGCTTGTGGTTCTGAGACGGACAGATGGTCATCGCCTTCCCAGCAAAGCATACTCAGCACCTTTGTGGGTGCAGGCTTGCATAAGCTGATAAACCACCTACAAGCAGGCTACATCCTGCTTGCCTACCGTATCAGACCTGCATGTTGCTGTTGCTACCCATGACTTGAGGAGTCATCATCTGTATGTCATTTCAGCAGAACACAGCAGGCCTTTTGTTGGAAATTTTGCCTTGACTGTTGCACCACTTACCAACAATATATGTGCTGTGTGTTGCATCCACAGGAGTTGTGTCAGGCATAGGCGGTGCACACTTTATGCTAGCAGTTCAGACACATGTCGTACATGAGGCCAAAGATGGTTTGCGTGCAGGTCATCTTGGCCACCAACATTGCAGAGACATCTGTGACAGTGCCAGGGGTTCGATATGTGGTGGACACGGGCTTTGTGAAGGCACGCGCCTACAGCAGCAAGGCTGCAGCGGAGTGCCTGCAGGTGGTGCCTCTCTCCCAAGCCCAAGCCCGCCAGAGGGCTGGCCGTGCAGGTACCTTGTGCTTGCGGCCCTTCTCAAAATATCAACCAACAGAATGTACATCTTGTTGCAGTGCACTTCTTCTCGTAACTCTTGACTACACTACACTTGACAGGTCTTGTCTTCTTGCTTGAAACATCAGGCTGGCTGTTTGTCTGTGTGCCTGGGACAGCTGGATTGGCTTCCATGATGGTTTCAGATTGGGTGCCGGCCTTCTCCTGTGGACTGCTGTGCTGCTGTGTGTGGTGCTACAGCATGCTGTGCTGTCCTGTTATGAGCCAGCACCCAGGACTGTGTCTTCTATAACATGTCACCACAACAACGCATCATTGCTCAGGATGTCCACAATGCTTCCACACAGTAGCTGCGTCCTCTGCCACATAGCTCTTTGGCTGCCATCAGCATGGAGTGTAGTTGGCTGAGAATGTGGTCAAGAGTCGGACCTGAAGCTTGTAAATTGTGTGCTTGTAGAGGCACTCTGCCATGACTGAAATGCATGAGTGCAAAGCCAAAAGAAATGTCTGCTGTTTCCATTCCTGCAAGACGAGCAGTATGTGCGCACATTTTGCTGCGTACAGGTCGTGAGGCGCCCGGCAAGGCATTTAGGCTGTACACAGAGGCCAGCTTCCAGCAGCTAGCGCCCACCAGCCTGCCTGAGATCCAGCGTGTCAATTTGGCCAGTGTGGCTCTGCAGCTGAAGGCCCTGGGTTTTGACGATTTGGTGGGCTTTGACTTCATGGACAAGCCCCCGACAGCTGCATTGCTTAGAGCCCTGGAGGGCCTTTATGCCCTTGGTGCCCTTGATCATCAAGGCAAGCTGCTCAATTGACACCTCATGTACTGCAGTTTTTGATGATGCAGCTGAGTCAGCATGTGGTGTTTTTGAGACACATCTAGTATTCAATGACGGCTTGCTGGGATTTTGGGGCCATGGACAAGCCCCTCACAGCTGCCTGAAGGGGCTGTACGTGGCTGATCTTTCGGTCATCTAGGTAGCAGCAGACAAAGCTGTGTCACACACCCTGCATGCTTGATTCATTGCTCCTTACATTCCAGAAATTAGGCAGGTAACGGACAGTACAGCTGAGCTAATGTCATGTGGTCGGCAGCGCTCACATCAGCTGCTGACAGCAAGTCCTGTGAAAGATTGCAGGCACACTCTTGCTCTTGCTCCTTGTGTTAGACATGATGATAGTCTGTGTTGCCCTGTCAAGGTAGGCTGACGCCCTTTGTGGGAGACATCATTGGCCGAGTTCCCCGCAGAGCTCTAAATGGGCCAGGTGATGCCTGCAGCAATTGTCACTTCAAGCCCAGTAGACATAATCCCTGCCTCATGTCTCAGAAGTATGCGTACACATGTGTTGCACTGCATCAGTAAGCTGAGGCCAGGTCTGGGTGCAGAACTGGCTAAATTCTAGACACTTGAATTATTGTAGACCTCATACCTGCTCTATGTCTCAGGGACATTCACAACTACACGCTACGCTGCACAGGTAAACTGACGCCATCAGTTGGAGCAGCACTTGCCAGGTTTCCAGTAGAGCCCTGGATGGGGAAAGTGGTGCTGGCAGGGGTGCAGCTGGGGTGTGCTCAGGAGGCCCTCACCCTCATTGCCATGGCCGCTACAGACAGCGTCTGCATCACTCCCAGGCACGCCACCTTCCCTTTCTTGTGCCTCCCCTCCAGTCTGGTCCAGCCTGCTTGTGTATGCAGCATTCAAATTCAAATTTGCTTTCTACTTTGCATGGAGTCGACAAGATTCTGTTTCAGGACTGAGTCTGTGTGGCTCACTCCCAAGCACGCCACCTGCTCAGTAGTAGACTACTCTGTAGCATAATGACAAGTCTCATTCCAGTGAAGTATGCACAGCATTCAGATGTGTGCCACGCTTGCATTTTGGTCTGCATCCCCTAAATATGAAACCGGCATACACCTGTTTGGCTCACATGCAGGCACGCCACCTTCTCCTTGCTGGGAGTGCTGGCAAGTCTCAGCAAACCCAAAGATGTCCTTACAGGACTAAGATACACATTCTGCTTGCTGTTCTGCATGCAACTGATGCATGGCACTGCCCAGCTCATTGTCAAATCAAGTGTGCAAGACATCTACGTTGCATAGCTTGTCTCATCTCACACGTGCATGTGGTTCTTGTCACTCAATAATGACCAACTTCATCTTTACATTGTAAGCTCTGTGTGATGTGTTAGCTTTCAGCAGTCCAAGTGTAGCGGAACTGACTGGTGCAAATATTTCGTTTGAGTTGCTCACCTGTTTGATTGGCAAATGACAGTCAAGCAGGGTGCCCCACCTTTGCCACTTCTGAGAGCACAGTTTTGTATTTGTGTAGTCAGGGACATTTAACAGCATCACGCAAGTCCATTCCTCAGGATAGTGCTGTCCCTGATCCTCAGACAACGTGATGCTGCTTGCAGGCATAAAAAGGACGCAGCAGTGGCAGCTCATCAGCAATTCTCCAGCAAGCTTGGAGATCACATCACAAGCCTCAACTTATACAGAGCTTATGTCTCTGTTCCAAGCAAGCAACAGCATAATTGGTGCTCAGAGCACTTTGTAAGCGCACGCTCCTTACACAAAGCCACTAGTATTCTGCAACAGCTGCATCAGCACTTGGTGGAGCTGAAACTGCCTATTGCTTCTTGTGGGTCAGAGGTGGAGCCTGTACTCAAAGCTTTGGTGGCTGGCTTGTTTACAAATGCTGCAAGGCTGCAGCCAGACGGTGAGCATCAGCCTCCTCTCACTATCACCATGTTCATTGTCTCCAGTCTGCATAGCTGCAGCATGTTGCTGGCATGAACATCCATGTTGACTGTGGCCCGGAATTATGGCTAGAAAGAGGCACATCCCTTCACTGGGTTTTGCCTGTATAGACTGTATTGGCCTCAACTGCATATGGAAGCAAGCATGAGCTGAAGACAGAAGAACACGCAAAACAAGGCGAAGTTGTCATACTCTTTTCATTGCTTGCAGGGACATTCCAGGTTGTCAGCACAAATCAGACTGTTGCAATGCATCCCTCGTCAGTATTGTGCGGCAAAAGTCCATCTCTTGTTGTGTTTAATGAGATTGTTTGGACAACCAAGCAGTACATGATGACAGTGGCAGCAGTAGAGTCGCAGTGGCTTCAGCAGGCAGGCGCCCACTTCTATCAGTGAAACAACAGATAGCCAGATCATGATGGCATCTTACAGCCGCATCTTATAGGTCACATGCGTGGTGACTCCAGGCTGTGCACAGTGCATCGTGAATAATACAAATTTTTAATAAGAGCACAAGCAGGCAAAGCCAACCCATGAGCTGCAAGGACCAAAGGACACCAGAGGCTGCATGGCTGACATTTTAGTGTCAACTCTCTCGTCCTTCCGAATAGCGTGCACAGGTGACTTGTGTGGTTCTTGTTGCGGTGCAACACACATACACTTGACGAGAGATCCGCACTCAGGGACAGGTTACAATAATGTGTATTGTGTGTCACGTACACGTGTACATAGCCTATGCATGATGCGATAAGCCTTTGTTTACAACTTGCAGCAAACATAGATGAATCTTGCTCAAAAGCAGTTAAGGGAAGTTGACAACGTGGGTGTGCACAGCAATGCGTTGCAGTGTATTGCACTGCGCACAGCGCTTGCATGCATGTATATACAGTTTTTTTATAAAAAATCCTCATATACAGTATCTGGATCTAGGCTGCTTGTCAAGCCCTGCACAGCGGTGTATCTTGGGAGAAATCCTTGACATTCCAAGTTTCAACAGCTACAGTGTACATGACCACATTGAAAACAAGCGTCTCCGCTCAAAATCTGTCCCTAGCCGATACAGACATACTGAACGAGAAATGGTGGGCAAGCAATGAGTTGACAGTCAGGCAGTTGGTACATCCTGCAAGTTTGGCAGAAGCCACATCAAAATTGTCAGCAAGAGCAAGTGTGCTATCTAACAAAGCAGAAACCCCAGAATCTAAAGGCTCACCAAGCAATAAACAAGACCTTTCACACTTTGCTATGTCTGCTATGCACGCTTTGTTATCTCAGCCTTGCTACTTTGTGCACACGTGAACATTTGCATGCTCTTGCAAGAAAAGCAATGGGATGTCATGAAATCGGTTTAGGGATTGGGACAAATTGGACAACAAGACGCACTGTAGCAGGGTTTCAGTCATATGCACTGTTTTCAGGAATCCCCTCACTGCTTATTGTGATGTTACATGTTGCCCTGTTTGCAACAGCTTGGCCTTGCTCACCCAATGTTTGTCAACGCAGACAGCACATGGTCATTTGATCAGCTTCTGCAAACCCCACTGCCTGTGCATCCAGCAGCAAACAGATCCAGGTCTGTCAGTCAAAAGGATGAAGACCGCTGCACACATCCTACCTCTGTGCAGCATTGGCACAACTGGGAAGCAGATGTCAAGCAGAGGCTGCAGCAAGCTGACATTCACATGACATGTTTTACAGCCTGCAGATGCACAGCTTGCCATCAACGGCAGCGTAGCACTCTTCTGTGCTGCAACTGGCAGTCAGCTC